>JAVYJU010000031.1:0-108338 GCA_033032245.1 Poecilia picta | reverse complement strand
GTACAGTATGGCGGTGTTTTATTCAGAAAATGACTGGATATGTTTAATCTGGGAGATGTGAAAAGACGAAAGCTTTGCCCTGTTTGAAAATCATGTAACCCAGATAAAAGTTTGGCTGATAAAATGACAAATCCAGGACTTTTAAAAAATGTTGTTGGACACGAGTCAACAACTGAATTATGTGGACACCAGTAATGAGGACATAATTGGATTATTACAGATACCAACATTCCAGCAAAAGACTCTCATATCAGCTCTTAAGCATGGAGGTGGCAGTGTGATGGTTTGGGAATGTTTTGAGGTAAAACCTGACAATGCCAGCTCAGCTTCAAGGAATCCAACAGAAAAATTGGATTCGAATGATACTGTGTATCAGTAAATGTCGATGTATGACAATATCTTATAAGTTTGCTTTTTTTCACTGTTCACTGCTGGTTTCTTGTTCTACGTATTACTTACTTATTATAACTTATTAAGTTGGTGCAGTTTTTAAAATCTTTCGGGAGAATGTTTGTCAATCTTTGATCACCAGCAGTGCTCTGAGAGTGACAATATATTTCTAGTCCTTCCCTAGGTCTTATTGAATCTGTAAACAATAAATGAAATCAATCTGAAATGTGTCAAAGAAACAACATAATTCAACTGTGAAGTTTTTGATGATTTGTTGGTGAAAGAAGCCTGAGTTAAATGACTGAGTTAAAGTCCAATATTATCTCAGATAATTCTTTAATTCACTTCGGGTAAAGGGTTCAATGCCAGGTAAATGAAAAGGTGAACATTTTTGATGGAATAAAAACAAGTAATCTCTCTTCAACACTTACTGCGTAATGTTCACATTTTCAGGAAAAGGATTTACGCCAAGCTTGAAGGAAAAAGCAAATAAATCATATAACTTTCACTCTCCCTTTAATGTATATTTTTTACAACTTCAATGTTGAACAAAATCTTTTGATGGTGAAAAAAAAGCTTTAATTAGTTTTACCGGAGTGACTGATGTGTCATCAAAGACGAACCATTTGTCTCCTTCATCCTTGGACTTGATCACTGCTCTGTAATGTCCTCCTCTCAAATCACCAAAATGCTCCACAACTGCATAGAGCTCATATGTCTGATTCTGATCAATAAGTAAGAATATTAATCAAAATTAAGAAAACAAAACAGCAGTTCCTCATTATGACTTGTTATACATAAAAATATATTGGATATTTTTACCTCTGGTATATTTATAGTGTGAGGAACATCAGCATAACAGTTGATTTTGATGTAAGACATGAACTGATAGCTGAAGTCAAACCTCTTCAGCATCAGAAGCAGAACATCTGGATGATCAGTTATGACATATTTCTGAAAAACAAAACAGATATTCATAGTTATGAAAAATATTGCTAACATATTGTTGTCTTTGAATTATTTCAGATGTATTGAGTAATCTGATCATTTCTGATATTCACTCACTCTGGTAGCATCAACTTTATCATCACATCTATCACAATACACCTGGTTATCTCCATCAAATATTGTTGGTGTGAAAAACATATTGATGCCGTTCTCCTAAAAAATGAAACTGAATTTATGTCTAGAACAAAACTCTCAAAAAGAAACACTTAACAGTTAAAAAACAGAAGCTTTTAACTGATTTTACCAAGTTATATGTTGAGACAATTATCTATCACATATGGTAATATTTAATACCTCTGTCAAAAAGAGAAAAACAGCCTTAATGTAAAATGTACATTAAGAGTTTTACCCACAGAACAGAAAGTTTATTTATATTTATACGTGAATCAAAAGGCTGTTAGAGACGATCTCACAGCCAGCCAAGACTTCTAGTGTCTTTGTTTAGGTTTAGTACTTGGCACAGAAGTTTGTTACAGAGCATTAATGAACAAATAGGATCATGAAGAGAACATAAGCTACCCAACACCACAGATACTGCAAAATCTTGCATTCAACACAATATTTTTAAAACTTTTTTTTGCTGTCAATTTAACTTCCTAAACACACAAATTCGGTAACTTTCCCTCAAAAACTGACCATGGAGCATTTGTTCATGAAACCTGTCCTAATATAACAAGCATTTTAAAAGAAACAATCTCCATGCAAACCTGTGAAAAGCATTTTCTTTTCATGACAGACTTATGCACCGTTTTTATAGGTCTGTCACACGAAGTCTCAAAATGTTAAAAAGTTTCATAAGAGACCAGTTTTGCCAGGCTGCATTAAAAAAGTTTAATTTCAACTTAGATTTGTGAGCTAAGTAGGGAAAATGACAGCTCAGTATTAAATAGCCATTAAAACCATATTCATGGATTTCCAGCATTTGGATGGTAAAGTGATGTATTTACTGCAGACACTGTTCTTTGTTAATTTTTTCAGGCAATAAGGAAGTTTAAGAGTAACACCCTGTTCTATAATAAACTTTGTGATAAGGAAACATTACTGCAGACGTACTTTCTTTGCAGTTAAATCCATTTGTTCCTTTATTTGTGTACACAACAAATTCTGCAGAGTTAAATCAACACTATGCTGAGTCTAATTGGTCCTTTTCAGAATTGGCATTAATTTAATAGAGTTATTTAAACAATATCTTTAGTAGTTATAACTATTTTAAGTATTAAAATTACTCAATTAAGCATCCTGTATTTTATGTTGTTTCAATGTGAAAGACAGTGTCAGTATCTGTGAACTTTAACCCCTTTCAACAGTAAAACATTAACTTGTCAGATTCTCACCACGCTGTAGTTTCCACCAGATGAATCTTCCAGTTCAAGAGGAAGATGCCAGAACGGACCTTCACTGTCAGTCACTGTCTCACAGTTTAAACACTCAGTCCTGTGACTCAGTCGTCCATGAAAGATCTGAAACGCACAAACAAACCACATATGTATGTATTTATAAACATGCATATAAATGAACACTTATGCCTTATAAACAGTATTTGGAACTGTTAAATGTACCTTTGCCTCATTTTCACTGGTGTTCCTTAAGATCCTCTCAAAGTATTCTGCCGCATCTTGTTGTTCACACACTGGGAGAAATCAAGACATTCAAAATGTTTTTGAGTGTAATAAAAAAAGCCACAAATTATAAAACAATGTTCTATTTTTAATTCATAATCATTCATTGTGATAAGTTGAAGACAGCATAATTACATAATTACTACAGTTAACATCCAGATTATTTTACAATGAATTGTAAAAAGGGAACATCATGATCAATCTTATACCATACCGTTGTTGACTCCTAGAGCTTTCAATATATTACATGGATCTGCTGACAGTACTTCTGTCTGTTTCATTAATTCTTCAAATAATCCTTTTAGATGATAATCAATGTATCCCTCACTGTGACTGGTAAGTCTAAAGAAAAAAACAAATTAATGTCAAATGCTCAGATGGATTTCAGAAACTTCTCCTTCATATATAATAAAGGTACAAACTAAAACCAAACCTGATCACAGCTTCTCTGAATTCTTCAGTCATGAACAGAACCTGCAGCACACTGTTCAGGTAGTCCGTTGCTCCATGGTTGACCAAGCCATAGTACTTAGCTTCAGGAGGATTTAGATTAAAAATGTGAATAAAATGGCAGAACTGACTGTTAGAAATTACTCAAAGGTTTTCAGTAGCATGAAATATTGGGTTCAGGACCAGTGCTGACCATTTGGTGCCTTTATCACAAACACTTTGAAACTCCCTTTGAAATTCTTCACATTAAGTCTTTAGATTAAAACACTTTAGCACTGGTGTTTACCAGCAGATAAAGAAATATACCACTTATTTATCCACATAGAGAAGCATAGAGTTGCTCCAGTTGTGAATAACTACATATAAAATCAAACTTTACTGCATGTTTTTGTCTACAACAATAAAAAAACTTGTGGTGATTCTTCCCATTTCTCTGGTACTGAGTCAGCTGCTCTGATAGCCGTCAACAAGAGCAGAAATTATGCTGAGTAGGAGAAGAAGAGGACAGGAGGGAGAGAGAGTGATGTGTCATTATCATCCTACTGGTTTTTGTCTCTTTTCCACCTTCAATCTTGATGTTTTTTCGAGATCATGTCCAAACACTTACAGGTGTCAGCCAAATTTCAGATTGTGATTCTTCTCTCACTCCACACTGGTTCCTGATGTTTCCCTCTTCATGCTTCCATTGTACACAGTTCCTGTTTTTGTTCCTGTTTTTTTTCTCCCTTTTTTGTGTTCTCAGCTATACATTTGTTTTTAATAATCATTTTCCATTAAACCTTCACCATCTAATCAACGCTTTCACCTCCCTTCAACCAAACCCAAACATGACAAGTTTTTCTCTTTCATATCAATGTAAAGACATTTTGATGTCCCAAATTCTGTTGTTCATACTATAAAAATGAAAAAGATTGTTTTAATCTGATGAATATATGTAAAGTACTTGAGTTAAATAGCAGAAAAAATATTGCTACGCCATTGGTAAACTAACTATCATGTGGTTTATGATATATAAAACAACATCCTGGGATTTGAAAGTCTCAGTTAAATTCATAATCTAAAAATTGAAAGAGTATGGAACAGCTGCAAACCAAATGCAACCTGATGGGTCGGGCAAGGAGAGCATCAGAAAAGTAGCCAAGGTGTAAAAATTTTAGGAGGGTAATGTCATCACTAAATGCCATTTGCATTGTTTGTATTTATATACAGTATATACAAACCATGCATGTTCTCTCTTGAGTGAAATTAAAGCTGCAGTATGTTACTTTTATATAAATATTTTTTTCACATGTTTTTTAAAACTGTTATGTTGTGACATGGTATGAGAGGTAATCTGTGAAAAATCCCACTTTATTTTGTAGGAAAATTAGACATTTATGTTTTGTTTTTTTTACCTTTTTTATTTTATTTTTTTTAAAAGCATTGTTTTTGTCATTTTTTAAAACTTATATTATTTGAAACGCAACAGATTGAATAGTATTATTTTACATCATGTGAAGTTACATAATTTCAAACAAATAAATCGGATATTACATTCAAACACTTGGTGCTTAAAATCTCCTTTCACATTTACTTAATACTGATTTCATTTTATTTGGACAATTTAAGTTCACGCTTTTTACGTCTACTTGAGTATCATATTTGTGAACTAACTCTTGCTTGACTACAACATTACTCTTCTCTTGTAATAATTATTACTCAGAACATAAAAGAGGTTTTACCTGCAGGTTTATTCCACCAGCCACTCATTTTTTTTCTCCTCCCTGGCGGTCAGTTCATCCGCAGTGATGCGGCTGCAATAAAATCGATGTGTCAAGTGCAGTTCTAATTTGTGGGTGGAAAAAAGAAAATCAAAGGCGGAAAAAACAATGAACGAACCTTAAAATTCACTCTTTGACATCCACCGAAAGCAATACTCCCAACTTCTTTTAGACGCTCAATCTAAGTTTAACTTTGTTTATCTGGATACTTTCTCTTTCTCTTTCTCTTCTACTCATCTGTTACGCTGCGATCATGTTACATTCACGTGCCTTCGGAAATTTTGCATTTTTAAAAATCATTTTACAAAGAATAAATAATCATAGACCACCTGGTTGAAATCGTGTTAAAACGTTGATACACATATGGTGTTTTATTCTATGAACAGATTGACAAACTTTCTCGAGATGAAAGGGCAGTAAAAGTGACACTTTGGCCTAAAACTAAATGGAATTTAGTAGAATTCAGCTTTTATTTTATAAAGACTCTTTGGCCTTTCCACGCCACTACAGTTCTAGGAAGGTTGTCATTCCTGTTGTCTGAGCAAAGCTTCGAACTTCACTGTTGCTGGTTTTACTTGAGGAGTATGTATTAATTTTTTTAATCAATTAATTAAAATTTTAAAAAAATTGCTGAAGTTTTTATGGGTGGTGCAGACTTTTTGTAGCAGAATGGTTCAACATGTCAATATATCATCAGGTGGTTTCAGCAAGTTACAAGGTTCTGTAAAAACACTGCAAAGACAAAACATCAACGTAGTGATATTAAAAATACAATTTGAATACTTGAGTGTTTTTTAAATATGTGTACCTTTCACTACTTAAGTATTTTCAAAAGTAAGTTATTCAGTACATTAACTTGGGTAAACTTTTGAGTGAGTAACTTTTACGTGTAGCTGCATAATATTTGACCGTAACTTTTACGTGTAGCTGCATAATATTTGACCGTAAGTATCAAGTACTCCAGCTGAGCACTTTGCCCACTACTGGAAAAAAATAAATAAATTAAGATAAAATATTCTGTATCAGTTTTTAAATACAGAATAATTGTTGCAGGTGTTGCATCACATCAATATTTGTCGACAACTGTTCAAATGTCAGGGCTAATCAAAACAATAGTCTGTACTGTTGTTATGATTTTTATTGCTCTGAATAATCTCATGTAGCTCTTTTGTAGAAAACAATATGGGCATTTAATAAAAAAGAAACTAATCTGTTACTTTTTTTATACACTTTATTGCAGGACACAATGCTGGAAATAAATGTTAAAGTAGAAAAGGTGCACAGATGTTAACATTGACAGATAAAACAAACAAAAAATAATTTATGAAAAGCATTACATTTAACTGATTTTATTTTCAAGCTATGTTAAATTTTTGGCTATGTGGTAAAACCCCCTCAAAAAACTACCTTTCACCATAACTCTTTGAAATTCCATGTATCCAGATGTATAAAGGTCTTCAGGACAACTTAAGGAGCAGCAAACACTGAGTGCTATTAAAACGCCATTGATGTCCTTTCATTTGAGTCCTGATCTGCATTTTTCAATTCCTAGAAATAAAAAACAAAGTGGTGTCACTTTTTTGATGCTTCCTTCCTTTGCACTCACAAAACTACACAGGCACAGTTACATGAACATTTCTTCTTCATGCCATGCCTTGTTTGTTGTGCTTCAAGATCAGTATCAGAAGAAATGTTCCTCCTGTATTTGTCTTCATTTGCTTTTCTGGTGATTTTCTTCAATGTGGGATTTTGTTGTTCATGTAAAAGAGGTTCAGAGAGGATAGTCGTCTCTTCTTCTGCAGAGGGCAAATCACCATGTTCCAAGTCACAGTCAACATTTCCATCATCGCTTATTGTTGTTCTGTTATTACTGTTGTTAACTGTTGTGGTTTCCTCAGTAATTGTTTTTATCATTAATTTTGTTTTACCTTTACCACCAGGAGAAAACTCCCTAATATCTACTTCTATGGTTTTGCGCTCAAGTGCAGCCTGATTTGAACTTTGTCTCCTGACCTGAGCATCCTCTGATCCTTTATTTCTGTAACTCTGAAAGTTTTCTTGTCTTGTTTCTTTGTCTCTATCAGCCACCTGGTTTCCTGTCAGTGTTGCTGCCATCTTATCATTTTTATTGTTTCTGGTTTTCTTCAAATCAAGTTCATTTTGTGTATCATGACTAGTTTGGACGTTTTGTTTAGTGTATTTCCTTTTTATAACTTCTTCACTTTCATCATGGTAAGGCTGAGGACTGTCAGAATACGATGCCACTTGATCCTCTCCTGTCCTGTCAGTGTTATCTTGAGTCTCTTTCTTTTCTTGATATGTTCTATTTTTCTTTCCTGTTATCTGTCTCTTTTGTTTGTTTTCTCCACCTTTATCTACCTTTGACCTGTCTTTATGAACATGAGTTTGTGGTATATTATCAGGATCCTGTGCAGAAAGGTTTTCTTTCAAATGACTGGCCTCCTCACCAATCTGGTCATTTTTTTCTTGCTTATTAAGTGCAGCATTTTCTGCTTGATTATAATTCATATTTTTCATATTTTCGGTTGGCAACTGTTTGTTGTTTTCTGCCTCATCAGAGGTGCCTGCTTCCTCTGTTATCAGTTTGTTGCTGTTTTCTGTCTCATGTTTTCTCCTCACCTCATCTGTTCTCTCCTCTGGTAATACCTGCTCTTCCCAGAGGTTTTTCTGTCTCTCTAATGTTGCAAGTTCTACACTTTCTACATGATTATCGTAATTAATGTCTGTCTGCATATTTTCAAACTTTGTTGGTTCTGTTTCTCCAGCAACTAGACCCTGAATTTTATTTTCTCCACTGAGCTGATTTCTGTTTTCCTCTTGCTCCTCTATGTCCTCCATTGTTATGTCTTGAGGACATTTTATCTCATCCTGACTCAACCTCTCAGTCTGTCTCTCTCTGCCTGTTTGTTCTTCAGGTAATCTCTCTTCATATTGATCGATCTCCTCTGACATGAGATCAGTTTTTCTCTTCTTATCATCCCTGAGGGAAATATTCCTATCACGTTTTTCTGTGTCGTCACCAGGCTGCAGATTCTCCTCCTTTTGACTTTTTTCCTGAATGATGTTTGGGTTGTAATCTCTGACTGAGCACAGGTCACTGATGACACAATCTGCAATTGTAACACAAAACATTTTAAATTGAGACATTCTGTGAATTAATCCAATACACTTTTTAAAAAGAGGAATAATTTCATTTAATATGATGATTCTCACCTCTCTTTCTGTAAAATAGAAGATAGGCACCTATGGACCTAGAAGAAGAAATAAATTAAAGAAAACTATTTTAGTCAACCAGTTAACTAAACAAAAAATACATTGCAACCCTTCACCCCCAACCTTAATAAATAAATACTTTGAAAATTTCAATATTAAAAATACAACTCAATGTTTGCAGTACAGTATGGCGGTGTTTCATTCAGAAAATGACTGGAAATGTTTAATCTGGGAGATGAGAAAATGTGAAAAGCTTTGCCCTGTTTGAAAATCATGTAACCCAGATAAAAGTTTGGCTGAGAAAATGACAAATCCAGGACTTTTAAAATATTTTGTTGGACACGTGAGTCAACAACTCCATTATGTGGACACCAGCAATGAGAACACAGTTGGATTATTACAGATACCAACATTCCAGCAAAAGAATCTCATATCTGCTCTTAAGCATGGAGGTGGCAGTGTGATGGTTTGGGGATGTTTTGATGTAAAATCTGACAATGTCATCTCAACATCATGGAATCCAACAGAAAATTGGATTCAAATGATATTGTGCATCAGTAAATGTCGATGTATGACACTCTCTGAATCTATGTTCTTTTCCACCCCTGCCTCAGTGTATAAGCTTGCTGGTTTTCACTGTTTACAGCTGGTTTCTTGTTCTATGTATTACATACTTATTATAACTTATTACAGTTGTGCAGTTTTTAAAATCTTTCGGGAGAAAGTTTGTCTATCTTTGATCACAAGCAGTGCTCTGAGAGTGATATATATCTTTAGTCTTAGGTCTTATTATATCTATAAACAATAAATAAAATAAATCTGAAGTGTGTCAAAGAAGCAACATACTTCAACTGTGAACTTTCTGATGTTTTGTTGGTGAAAGAAGCCTGAGTTAAATGAGTTGAAGTCCAATTTGATCTTAGATTATACTTTAATTCACTTCATGTAAAGGGGTTCAATGCCAAGTAAATGAAAAGGTGAAAATTTGTGATGGGATCTTTTATTCTGTAAAATAAAAACAACAGTCACCTCTCTTTAACACTTACTGTCTAACGTTCACATTGTCAGGAAAAGGATTTACGTCAAGCTAAGAAGAAAAAAGCAAATAAATTACATAACTTTCACTCTTCCTTTAATGTATTTTTTACAACTTCAATGTTGAACAAAAACTTTTGATGGTGAAAAAAAGCTTTAATTAGTTTTACCGGAGTGACTGATGTATCATCAAAGACGAACCATTTGTCTCCTTCATCCTTGGACTTGATCACTGCCTGATAATGTCCTCCTCTCAAATCACCAAAATGCTCCACAACTGCATAGAGCTCATATGTCTGATTCTAATCAACATGCAAGAACATTAGTCAAAATAAAGAAAAACAAAGCAACAACTCCTCATTATGACTTGTTATACATAAACATATATTGGATATTTTTACCTCTGGTATATTTATAGTGTGAGGAACATCAGCATAAAGGTTGATTTTGATGTAAGACATGAACTGATAGCTGAAGTCAAACCTCTTCAGCATCAGAAGCAGAACATCTGGATGATCAGTTATGACATATTTCTGAAAAACAAAACAGATATTCATAGTTATGAAAAATATTGCTAACATATTGTTGTCTTTGAATTATTTCAGATGTATTGAGTAATCTGATCATTTCTGATATTCACTCACTCTGGTAGCATCAACTTTATCATCACATCTGTCACAGTACACCTGGTTATCTCCATCAAATAATGTTGATGTGAAAAACATATTGATGCCGTTCTCCTAAAAAATGAAACTGAATTTATGTCTAGAACAAAACTCTCAAAAAGAAACACTTAACAGTTAAAAAACAGAAGCTTTTAACTGATTTTACCAAGTTATAAGTTGAGACAATTATCTATCACATATGGTAATATTAAATACCTCTGTCAAAAGGAGAAAAACAGCCTTAATGTAAAATGTACATTAAGAGTTTTACCCACAGAACAGAAAGTTTATTTATATTTATACGTGAATCAAAAGGCTGTTAGAGACGATCTCACAGCCAGCCAAGACTTCTAGTGTCTTTGTTTAGGTTTAGTACTTGGCACAGAAGTTTGTTACAGAGCATTAATGAACAAATAGGATCATGAAGAGAACATAAGCTACCCAACACCACAGATACTGCAAAATCTTGCATTCAACACAATATTTTTAAAACTTTTTTTGCTTTCAATTTAACTTCCTAAACACATAAATTCGGTAACTTTCCCTCAAAAACTGACCATGGAGCATTTGTTCATGAAACTTGTCCTAATATAACAAGCATTTTAAAAGAAACAATCTCCATGCAAACCTGTGAAAAGCATTTTCTTTTCATGACAGAGTTATGCACTGTTTTATAGGTCTGTCACACGAAGTCTCAAAATGTTAAAAAGTTTCATAAGAGACTAGTTTTGCCAGGCTGGATTAAAAAAGTTTAATTTCAACTTAGATTTGTGAGCTAAGTAGGGAAAATGACAGCTCAGTATTAAATAGCCATTAAAACCATATTCATGGATTTCCAGCATTTGGATGGTAAAGTGATGTATTTACTGCAGACACTGTTCTTTGTGCATTTTTTCAGGCAATAAGAAAGTTTAAAAGTAACGCCCTGTTCTATAATAAACTTTGTGATAAGGAAACATTACTGCAGACGTACTTTCTTTGCAGTTAAATCCATTTGTTCCTTTATTTGTGTATACAACAAATTCTGCAAAGTTAAATCAACACTATGCTGAGTCTAATTGGTCCTTTTCAGAATTGGCATTAATTTAATAGAGTTATTTAAACAATAGCTTTAGTAGTTATAACTATTTTAAGTGTTAAAATTACTCAATTAAGCATCCTGTATTTTATGTTGTTTCAATGTGAAAGACAGTGTCAGTATCTGTGAACTTTAATCCCTTTCAACAGTAAAATATTAACTTGTCAGATCCTCACCACGCTGTAGTTTCGATCAGATGAATCTTCCAGTTCAAGAGGAAGATGCCAGAACGGACCTTCACTGTCAGTCACTGTCTCACAGTTTAAACACTCAGTCCTGTGACTCAGTCGTCCATGAAAGATCTGAAACGCACAAACAAACCACATATGTATGTATTTATAAACATGCATATAAATGAACACTTATGCCTTATAAACAGTATTTGGAACTGTTAAATGTACCTTTGCTGCATTTTCACTGGTGTTCCTTAAGATCCTCTCAAAGTATTCTGCCGCATCTTGTTGTTCACACACTGGGGGAAATCAAGACATTCAAAATGTTTTTGAGTGTAATAAAAAAAGCCACAAATTATAAAACAATGTTCTATTTTTAATTCATAATCATTCATTGTGATAGTTGAAGACAGCATAATTACATAATTACTACAGTTAACATCCAGATTATTTTACAATGAATTGTAAAAAGGGAACATCATGATCAATCTTATACCATACCGTTGTTGACTCCTAGAGCTTTCAATATATTACATGGATCTGCTGACAGTACTTCTGTCTGTTTCATTAATTCTTCAAATAATCCTTTTAGATGATGATCAATGTATCCCTCACTGGGACTGGTAAGTCTAAAAAATACAAATTTAAGTCAAATACACAAGAGTCCTTCAAGATGACATATTGTAAATACACAAACTCTAAAACCAAACCTGATCACAGCCTCTCTGAATTCTTCAGTCATGAACAGAACCTGCAACACACTGTTCAGGTAACATGTTGCTCCATGGTTGACCAAACCGCGGTACTTAGCTTCAGGAGGATTTAGATTGAAAATGTAGATGAAAAGTCGGAATTGATTGTCAGAAATTACTCAAAGATGTTCTGTTGCATAAAATGTTAATAAAACAGTCATTATTTTTCAGTGAAACAACTCTTTGATATCAGAATGAGGTAAATTCTCAGTTATGTTTTTCATATTCAAAAAATGAAAAAGATTTACTGCTTGTCATCCAGAAATAACCACACTGATGATTTATATTTACTTAAGTAAGACCTGAAGCCCAGTTTTGATATAATGGCTAAAATGAAGAAAGGTTTAATCTTTTTTTTCTTTTTTTTACAAATCTGAAAAGAATATTCTGTATATATATTTACTCTTAAACCCAGAAATAAAATCCAGTGCCACCATCTGCCTTGAGAAGTAACCCAGCTTATAAATAATTTTGTATCAATTTAATATAGATCCATCTGCTAGGTGAAAACCTCAGAGACTGGAACGGCATCTACTCAGGAGCTCGGGTTCATCTTCTGGTGATGGCAGTAGGATTTTGTCCTGCAATCGGCGGATCACTGGTTAGAGCCCCGATCCATTTCTGTCATTGTGTCCTTGAGGAAGACACTTGACACACCTTGTCTGCTAGTAGTGGTCAGAGGACCCAGTGGCATGGGAGCCTCATCTCTGTCTCTAGTAGTAGACGCCACATACAGCATGTATGCATGAATGGTAATGATTTCATATAAAGCGTCTCTCAGTTTCTTGAAAAGCACTCCATAAGTGTGTATGTGTAATTTTTAATTTCACTGTTGTGTCTTTGTCCAATGACAATAAAATATGTCTAAGTCTATAAGTCTGATGTTATTTCTAACTGGTGGGTTGCCAGTTCAAACAATGCACCACATATGGTATGCATTATATATAATATAGCACAATACAATCTGGGGACTCCAAGGTGCTTAACATTACATTCAGTCATTCACACATTCAGAAACTGATGGTGGTGAGGTATAGTGTAGCAACAGCTGCCCTGAGGCAGATTGACAGAAGCAAGGTTGCCATACAATTGTTGCCACCACCTTCCAATAGGGAATATAACAGCCAGAGTCAAAACAAGCTTTATGTGCTTTCTATTCAGTTTGAATGAGAAAAAACTGTTTAGCAAAGAGGAACGGGAAAATCTGTCTACAGGTCTGTGTAAGCTAGGTTCTGTGGGTAAATTATTTCAAACATTTTCACACTGCATTGTGCTGGTCAGTCACATCTCCCAACAAAATACCCAGTAATTGTCATTTGACCAAATAAGGTTCAAGGGCTATGAGGTACACAATGCCAAATATTTCATAATAAGAGGTGAACGCTAATTAGTTACATTAACTGTCGTGAATTTTTTGGTAGAGAAAATGTTTAATTGCACAATGCTTGTTTGCTTTTTCTTAAGTAAGAGTATTCAGTTCTATTACTTAAGTACAATTGTTGGTTCTTCTATCTACCCTCTGCATCTGAATTTTTGGAAGGTAACTTATACAGAAAAGCTCGCCACTTAATGTAGTTTGCACTGAATTAATTTGTTTGTGTGTTTATTTTGTGGGAAGGTGTTCTGTGATTTATGTTTAATTACTTCATGGCAAATCAATAAATGGATCGTATCTTCAAACACTTAGAATTTAAAAATCTCCTTGCACACTTACTAAATTTTATTTGGGCAATTTTTGTTTGTGTTTTATGGAGGAGTAACGCTACTCTTGTTTGATTAAGAAACATATATCCTACTCTTCTCTGTCACAATTAGTCAGGATATTATAGAGGTTTTACCTGCGGGTTTATTCCACCAGCTACTCATTTTTTCTTCCCGCTGCTGATTCCCCCATCGGCAGTTGAGGCTACGACAAAATCGATGAGTCAAATGCAGTTCAAATTTTGGGGCAGCAAAAACTCAAACGCAAAAGAAAACAACGAACCTACTCTGAGATTCACACTTTTGTTGACATCCGCTGGATATAAAAACCCCAACTTCTTTTAGACGCTGTCGGACATTTCTTACACGTTAATGTGTAAATAAAGTTCTGAATACTTTCTGTTTCTCTTCTCATTACGATCGAGACTATGTTGCATTCAGGGACAGTCGGACATGTTGCAATAAAAAAAATCCAAAAAGAAGAAGAAAATGATCAAACCTTCTTGACTTCATGTTTAAACTATGATACACAGATTGTGCTTCAACCTAAATAAACATTTACTGAAAGACGTGGAAGTGACACCAAAACACAAGTTTTATTTTAGCTTAAGACAATAGATCAAGTGGAATATAGCGGTATTTCGTTTATAACACCACCTCTGGCCCCTTTGAGTAAGATACTGTCTGCCTGTGTATTTGGTTTGTGAAGGTGTTGTATAAGCTTAGTCTCTTTAGCATTTTTAGAAATCAGAATATTGACATCTGAATAATTGCATATTAATCGTGCTAAATCATCAAATTGGTTTACACTCCCTTGAAAACACAAGTTTATTCAGAGTCTGCTGGAGATTCTTAAATGACGGACATGATATTTAAACTATTGCAACTTACTGTACTTTTCTGGGGGATATGCAATGCATAGGTTTTTGAATGCATGAAAGATTTGAACATGTGGATATCACA
This sequence comes from Poecilia picta, assembly GCA_033032245.1. Lineage (NCBI taxonomy): Eukaryota > Metazoa > Chordata > Actinopteri > Cyprinodontiformes > Poeciliidae > Poecilia > Poecilia picta. Next base: position 93,510 of record JAVYJU010000031.1, on the reverse strand, counting down.
GTGATTTGATCTAATAATGTTAAGATGCAACATGGGTCATAGGTCAGATTTTCTGATGAATCTCAGTGGTACTCAATAGACAATACAAGACTTTTTATGGATGTAAAGAAATACTTCATTTTATTTTTAAGTGCACCCACAAATTAAGCTCTATCTCTGAAACATGTAGTTTTCTCAAAGAAAATCTGTGTTTTCAGTAGTTTTGTCTGTTACTTCTTAACACTAATTTAAAATCACTAAAAGTCTCCTTAACTGTTTCAACACAATGTTGGAGCTCAAAAAGTACCTGACAAGATTTGGATTCAACAGTGAACATCAGACTATTGTCAGCATAAAATTGAAAACTACATTTTGATTCTATTGCTCAAGTCTGTTTTCTTGCAGTAAATACTTCCTCAGCTGTGCTAATGTTTGGTGAAGGGTCCTACTATCAGCACAAGAAGGAGGACATACAATTTCATAAAATATGTTTATTTAATGCAACAGTTGAAAACATTTGAACATCCCAAGGTTATTACAAGTGAATACACAAAAAACATATTCAGTATTTTATTTTTTCCATCAGTGATTATGGCTTTCATATTTGTAAACAAGAGTCAGGAGTGAACAGGATTCCCTGCAGTCTGTGGCAACAATAGCAGTGAAAGATGAAGATCCAGATGGTCCCAGTTATGACATCTGTCCTCCAGGAACCTTGAGTACCAGCTGGACGACGGACATGTGCTGGATCCCGTACTCAGACAGCAGCGTAGTGTCTCCTTCCAGGTGCTTGTCCGTAAAGATCAGCCGCAGGTTGTCCTCTCCTGCAACAACACGAGCAAAAAAACACACACAAATATAAACAAGGTTTCAAAATAGATTTTATATATATTATAAACAGTCTGTAGTCAAAATGAATGCCTACATTTTGGGGAGAGTTTGTTTGTTTGTTTGAAGAATGGTAAGAAGTGAAAGCAAAAAATGTGCTGAGGAGACAATTATTTCCAAACTCAAACTCAAACTCAAAAGAAGAACAGATAGCAAGATTTTTAGACCTTTGTTTTATTGTTGTAACAGGTGTTTACACATTTCTGAACCCTAAAAGTTCACTATTAAACAATTTATCTGGATCTTCATTCTCAAAAGTATCAAGTTACTGAAGTAAAATGTTACATTTATATTTTTTTTTGTATTGATACCTGAGGACCAACAGAGTTAAGATGATGACATTGTTAATGACTCAGCAAATTTTACTTTTCATCTCCAAATCCACATTACCTAAAAACACCTGACAGACAGTTTTGTAATGAGTGGCTGTTTATAATCTGTTAGCATTTAGTCAATGCTAAATGCTAACAGAGTTGGCATTTTGCATTGACAAACTTGAAATTTAAGTCGGATAGAAAATCACCTTGATCCTCAGAGTGGCACTGACCTACATTCATGTTTTAAAGTATTACATTCATAAAATCAGCCAGTTTGATTTGTCTCAATATTCAAGCCCTGCAACGATCCTAATTATTGACCTAATGGTGCTCAATGGTCCTGCTCTATTAACCTGTTATGTCACCATAAGGAGTTCAGATTTTCTCTATAGAACAAAGGTTTAGTAAATTACACACAATGCAGATGCACTTTAAATACATCAGTTGGCTTACTTATTTATTTATTTTAATTATTTACCTGAAACAAACCAGAAAGTCTTGAACTGCTGGGTATTAATGGTAGCGTTAATACTGAGCTCTACCATTACAGCACAGATAGTCAATAAGGGAAAACATGAGTCACCACGAAATTTACTTTCAATTTTGATTCGCAAGCACATTTTGGTCTTGTTTGTTATTGAAGGGTCAAGTACTTCTGAATTGGGTAAACGCATTTTTACTTAATCTACAAAAACAAGCATTAATCTGTCTTCATGGCCACTTAACCCAACCTGTCGAACAAAAAAGTCGATAAAGTTGAAAAGAAGTAGCTTTCGTCCTGCTGACGTAGAGAAAATAAAACGGAATATATTGAACAACTTTCCGCCTCCCAAATTATTTCTGCCATTACCGAGTCGAGTTGCCTTTCGAGCTTCTCCTCAGTTACCTGCGGTCTGAGGAAGTTTCTCTGCGATCTTTTCCTTCAGCTGCCGCACCGTCATTTTCTGCATCTGCTCCTCGGTGTTGCACAGGTCAATCATCAGCTTCTCTCCTCTCAGCCCATGAACCACCACCTGGTAGATTTTACCCATCTTCCTGCAATCTGCGTAGCGCTGCGCTCCTTTCTGACGCTCTGACCCAACAGCTGACAGAAATGCGGGCAAACAGCAACCGGATCTGACGTCAGAGCAGGCTTTACTTTCTATTTTCTGTTTTGCACAAAGCTGAGCTCTTGGTGTTATTCTTTCAGTTTTTCCTGATAATTATCTTCTGACACATGAACTGCTGGTGTTGGGAATGGAAATCCCGATCGATGAATCATAATTTGTATTGACACATGGAGCATAAAATCAGCTAACAAAAGCTTTCAGACTTTACTTATTGTATTCACTTTCAGCGCTGAAAGGAGACACTTTTACTATTACATTAGAGAAGAGTTTCTAAAAAAGTCTGTGCAGCGTCTGAGGAGAAGGAGGATATTTGAAGATTATATGGACTGAAGACACTCCCTGAAATCACACCATGTCTCTGTGTCCCTGATAAGTTATAAGATTTTATAGGGTCGATTAATTCCAGGAAATCACCTTGTTTTCCGGCAGAGATCATGTGATGTGGCTGTGGTTATTTGCAAACTCTTTACATACATGGTTGCTTCTCAAACTATGAAAAAATATTCTTGTATAGTAATTTTATTTATGACTTGTGCTGCTTTCGACTATGGTAGAGAGAATAAAAAGCAGCAGGTGTTTGAAGTTATTTGGGCCGCATGTGTCACTTTTATCTGAAATCACTGCAAATATAGTAAACAAAACTCAATAACGTTAAAATTGTATTGACACGTGAATATAAAAAGAATTCGGTCCATAAAAGGTTTTAACTTTCTTGTGTGTTGTTCTTCATCATCACTGGTTCGTCTCTTCATCAGTGCCAAATAAAATGCACTTAGAAAAAAAAAGGGGAGAAACTGAAAGTAAACACCAGCTATTGGCTCTGAAAGTGACGCAGCAGCAGCAGCAGCTCCATTAAACCACATCTTTTGGCTGCAGACGGACGGAAGTTGGTTCAAGTCGAGGAGCAGAGCAGAAACAAGATGACCACTCAGGGCCACGAAGAGAAAAGATACGACCGAAGAGACACGACGCTGAAGTTCGTCAACAGACCTGACGCTCTGGATCCGATGCGTAAGACACTGTAAACTGTTATTGTGTTGGTGCTGGAAGTGGCGTTGCTTATTTCCAAAGAAATGGAAGAAGCGTTTTGTTTTAGACACCTTTAGGTACATATGAGGACACCATGTGTGGTCGTGACAGCTAAAACAACCAGATGACATATTATTATTATTATTATTATTATTATTATTATTATTATTATTATTATTATTATTATTATTATTATTATTATTATTATCTGAGTCTGTTCTCTTCTAGCCCCAGACGAGGGAGATCAGGGTCTCCGGGCGGAAATGTCCTGCGGTCACGCTGTGACCCCTCAGTCCCTCACTGGGTGGTGTCGCAGCCTGCTGGATCAGGTACTTTCCAACTGTTAAAGGTTTACTTTTGTTTTCTCACTGGCACATTTATCGTTGAAGTGAAGACTCTATGCAAAGATCCAGCATAAAGTCCAAGATGACACATTCAGCCCAGTTTTATGTTGTGGGCCATAAACTGGTCCAGTAAACCATGTTTTGACAGTATGGTTTACTGTCAAAATGATGATTTTAATTAGGCATTTCCTTGTTTTTCAGCAATAATCAGTCCATATGATCCATCATTGATTACAATATAACTGATACAAAACACAGTAGGGATGCTCATATTTAATGTCATAAAGCTAAGAAAGATGCATTGTAAGTAAAATGTCCACTGAAATTATCCAGCAATTTTAATGCAGTGCTTTATCTTAATTTACTTCAATCCAATTCTCTTCTCAACCTTCATATTAATTATTAAATTCAGTTTATGGTTTAATGAAGATTTTAAACAATAAATAACAGCAGAACTATGGTGCCTTGAATTAGAGGCTGGTCCTGAAGAACCTACAGTTAAAATCAAAGTTAGTCATAATCCATAACAATAGAGTAGTTTTTTTAATTTTAACATGTTTCTTACTGTAATATGTTTTGTAGTGAACTACAAAACATATTGAATCTAGGAGACCCAAATTGAATCTAGAACTGCTGTAGGAGACCAGAGATGCCTACACATTATTTTGTAGGTTCTCATCAGGCAGGGATGCTTTGCAAGCTCTTGACAACCAGCATTAAAATATATTTTAACCTGAGGTGTAGATTTAAATAGATTTCCAGTAAATTTTGTCAAATGTCACTGAGTACAACACAAATCAAATTTATTAGCTTAAAAACCCGAGAGCTGCTCAGTGGGACTGTGAACTCTTCACTCATCGAATTCATCTTTCAGGATGTTGTGCTGTGCAAAGTGTATCTAAATGATGCTTGATATCAAGAATGTAATCCAAGTTAATAATATTGTTCTCTAAATATTACAAAATTCAGGGCCAGTATAAATTTAAGTGTCCAGCTCTAAAGGATGGCACTCTGCACAAGTGTGACGCTCTGTGGTCGTATCAAGAGGTCCGTCGCCTGGCCGTCCTGACCGCTGCAGAAATGCAGCATTTTGAAGAGAACATGGCCCGTCTGGCTGCTACAGAGTACTGCGATTTTAAAACCGTAAGCCTCTAACTCAAGATGAATCCATCAAAAAATGTTCTGTAATGCGATAACTTCTTTCCTTTTGTTTTCTCTTCTTTTTCGCCAACTTCAAGTCAGTCTTGACTTTAACTGTTCTACTTAAACCATCATGTCTTCCTCTTACAGTGCCCTGGATGTAAAAGCTACGTTGAAAGAAAGGACCTGACTAACCTCTGCGTTCAGTGCTTAGTTTGCACTGCAGACCAGAAGAAACGGTCCAGTTCTGCTGGCAGTGCTTGAAGCCCTGGAAAGGTCCGGCTCCACGCTCTGATCGCTGTGACAATGGTGACTGCAAAAATCACGACCTGGAGCTGCTCAGGACCTGCAAGACCACATCCTTCCCTCAGGTCCGGGGGGTCGAGAACTGTCCCTCCATCAGGGCCTGTCCCACCTGTGGACATAAGGTGGAGCACGACAAGACGGGCTGCAAGAACATCATCTGTCCTCGCTGCCAGGTGGAGTTCTGCTTCGTGTGTCTGAAGCTCAAAATCAGTGTCTGAAGACCAGCTCCTACTTCATCCCCTGCAGTGCTGGTGTGGCCCCAGACAGACAGCCATACCTGTGTGGCACAGGAACTAAGAGTTGTTGTTTCTTGACAAAGTTAATTTTGTAACATTATAAATGTTCCAGGTCTTCTTGTTCATGTTCATCACCTTTAACAGTTGTTTTTTGTTTGTTTTCAACCTGACAACCTGCTTTTCAAATATGTTAGTGACCTGATTTTGTAAAACTAATAAAGTTCATATTAAACAGATTTTGTTTAACGCCTGGTCTGTTGAGTGCAGTTGGGTGTAAAACTAATCTTTAAGCAGGCAAAGCCTGGTAGTTGTTATTCAGAATATCTAAAAATGGCATATGTAGCCCCAACGTGTAACATTAACAACTGTTGTATTATATTTACATTATGATGAAATGGTCCTATCATTGTTTTATTAGTGCCCACTACTAAATAATTTCAAGTAGTTCAATGTGTCTGTTTATCATTTACACATCTATGGTGTTAAATGTTGATGATGTGCTGAACTCAGTTATTTAAAGTAAAAATTCCTCTGACTGGCAAACATTTTCATCTCCATGTATAGGAGAATATTTTCACTTTCTGTTTCACTTTGACTCCAGTTGGGAACTGGGTCCAGTTGAACTAGTTTGACCTTTACTGAGATGACATACCAGAGACCCCTTTCTGTTTATGGCTCATTTGTGAATAATCTTCCTTATTTTTAGACATCAAACAGATTGAACCGGTTTAGCTCTTCCGGGTTGATGGGCAGTAACAACTGCTTTTCTTAGACTGCTGGTGTTTTTTTTGTCCTGGCACTGAATCAACACCATGGTGCAAATCACAGTAGTCTATAATAATAATATAATAATAATAATAATAATATAATAATAATAATAATAAAGGTTATTATGTTCCTTGATAAACAGATTATTCCATGATAACTGATGACTCCTTCAGTGGACATTAAATAAATATCCACTCTTCCAGTTGTTAACAAGATGAAAAGCCTTCATGCTTCAGATTGAATTCATTTCATAAATTGAGACAGACTGATCTGAGTTTTGATAGCTACTGAGGGATTATAAATTGATTACTTCTGCATTAAATCTAATGGAAGCAAAAAGGATTTAAATAGTTTTGCCTTTAGTGACATCTACAGGGTGTGACTGTATTTTCTGGCACTGATCATGTAACCAGTGTGTGTTTTGTTTTCCACTAGGACTGCTTCACCAAAAACCTCTGAAACATTATGTTTTCATTTTATTCCCTTTGCTCTAAGTTACATTACATTAATATGAGAGTTAAAATGAATGCATTCAGTCAGATAGTTTGACTTCATGTGGACGCTGTACATTTAAATTTGTAGAAGAAACTGAAAGTAAAAACCAAGGTTGCTTTAGGAGTGTTGTAACAGCCTGCCGTCTCAGATTATTTCCTGGTTGAGAGCAGACACTTTTAGCCGACAAACTAGAAGAACAAAGTAGGTCCGAAATGAACAGCTCAGATCAGGATGAGAAAAGATTTGACCCTCTCGACACAACGCTGAGCTTTGTGGACAGACCTGATGACCTGGATCCTCCATGTAAGAACTAAAAACTCAGCTGCTGTTTTACCCATATTTGTTATATTTATGTATTTGCTTCTGAATCAAGTTTTACTTGTACATCTTTCAGTATAATCTCCGCTATTAGAGTGTCTAACTTATTATCTCCCCTATTAGTCAGTGATGATGATGAAGACCAGGGTCTTAGAGCTGAAATGTCCTGTGGTCACGCTGTCACTCCACAATCTCTGACTGGCTGGTGTCGCAGCCTGCTGGATCAGGTACGTAATGACATCACACATGTTTTATATGAAACATTTTCTTTCTTTGTCATTTTGTTTCACTGTTGTGCCTTCTAAAGTGCTTTTATTTTGAAATTTAAATAGTTCCAATGCACAGCTAAAGACACTGTAGATAAGAGGAGAAAATTTCCAAAGTCAAATTTAGTCTAGCTTGTTTCTAACTCAGTCCAAACAGTGAGATTCATCAATAACATAATTGTTTTTAAAGGATGTATAATTACAAACAAATAAAAAGGATAATTATAGAGTAAACTTTGTTTCATTTGGTGTCTGCTTGTTTTCTATCTGTCCATCTAGGATGGATCCTTCTTGTGACCGTGATGCATTTAGGTGAACAGTTCGGTGCTCATGTACTGGTGTATGTTTGAGTTTAAAGTCAGGGAGACATAGCCAGCCTTTCTTGAAGGCATCATGTTTTTCATTTTGTAGTACATTTTCATTTCTTTGTCTTTCTTCCTTTAAAAAAGCACCAGGTGTCAATGGCTGCAAACATTTTCAGTGGCTGACCAAGACATTGGAGTCCTCAGTAGACTGGAGGCTTTTTGACCTGCTTCCCTAAAATCAGACATTAGTTCAGTATTTTTAAAAAAGTACATATGATGTGTTTAAAACAGGGCAATAATATAAATCCCCATTCCCAAGGTTTAATCCATTTGTTCAAACACCAAACCAGTTGTTCTGCATCTTTATGGTTACATGTTGCATTTGTCTGACCCTCTTAGGGTCAATACAAGTTCAGGTGTCCTGCTATAGACGAAGACACCCAGGAGACATGTGGTGCTGTGTGGCCGTATCGAGAGGTGCGTCGCCTGGCGGACCTGAGCGTTGAAGAGATGGAACACTTTGAGGAGACCATCGCTCGTCTGGCTGCTGCAGAGTATCAGGAGTTTAGGGAAGTAAGTGTCTCTAACTTCACGCCAGTCTTGACTTTAACTCTTCTACTTAAACCATCATGTCTTCCTCTTACAGTGCCCTGGGTGTAAGAGCTACGTTGAAAGAAAGGACCTGACTAACCTCTGCGTTCAGTGCTTAGTTTGCACTGCAGACCAGAAGAAACCGGTCCAGTTCTGCTGGCAGTGCTTGAAGCCCTGGAAAGGTCCGGCTCCACGCTCTGATCGCTGTAACAATGATGACTGTAAAAACCACGACCTGGAGCTGCTCAGGACCTGCAAGACCACATCCTTCCCTGAGGTCCAGGGGGTCGAAAACTGTCCCTCCATCAGGGCCTGTCCCACCTGTGGACATAAGGTGGAGCACGACAAGACGGGCTGCAAGAACATCATCTGTCCTCGCTGCCAGGTGGAGTTCTGCTTTGTGTGTCTGAAGCTGACTCCTGAATGTCTGAAGACCAGTACTCACTTCATTGCCTGCAGTGCTGGTGTGGCTCCCAGACAGACAGCCATACCTGTGTGGCACAGGAAGTGAAACTGCAGAAAGAGATGCTTCCTGTTGAGCTCTTTGTACTGAAACTTGGATGAAATAATCTCAAAAATGTCGCAGTTCTAGATGCTGTGGTGGCACAGGGATTAAGAGCAACCCACATATGGAGGCCTTAGTTCTTGACACGGCTGTTGCAGGTTCAATTCCTGGTCTGGTGACCTTTGCTGCATGTCTTCCCATTTTCCTGTCAAATAAAGGCCACTAGAGCCAACAAAACCTTTAAAAAATGTTGCAGTTATTTTTGTTGATATTCATTAACTGTGAAACTCCTTTATTCTATTTTTTTTTTAAATTATATTTTACATTAACAATAATTTATTTTTTGGCCTCCAATTAACTAATAAAACATAATTTTTTTTGATAAACGTGTTTGACTCTGTCTCAAAGTACGGCGTCCATAAATGGAGATTCATTTTTTTAATTACTTAATTCGGAATTTGCTTCTCTAAAATAATTGTGTTAACCTGTTTTGAAAAATTATAATCTGTTATATTTGAAACTGAAAGTTAAGAGGCTTTTTGTTGTTTTAAAGGCAATTGTAAATACACAGAAATGTAAAAAAGTGAAATGTGGCAGATAAAACACCATCCTTCATAGCTACATAAGAAGGCAGTCCAAAAAGCTTTCTTTATAAATTCACAAAATGAAAAATTAATTTCCCACCAGGAAAAAATTTACTCAGTAAAATTCATAAATTATATCCGTCCCCAATAAGTTAAAAACTTCCCTGTAAGACACAGTGCAATCAGTTAATCTGTGTCATATTTGCAGTAGGATGCTCTTTATATTCTTAATGCTCCCGTTCTTCAAGGCAATTGTGAAAAGCCTGTCTCAGTTCATGTTTTTTTTGTTTTTATTATAATTTTCTAAGTTTGGGTTTTATTTTTAAAGTTTGTTCTGGATTACCTGAACTCAGCACCTATAGTTCTAATACAATATTCAGCTATTTAGTCTGTATTTGAGTGTTTTACACACAACACCATAAAATGTTTGCCCTCCATGGGCGATGATGATCTGCTAAATACTGTTAGTCCACTGGGTGGCGCTCTGACTCACAATGCTGAATTAATATAAAGACTTTAATTCCCAGAACACACAACATATTTTTGGTCTCAACATCATTAGTGAAATTAGTGTTTAGAAATGGTTTACAGGCTCTCTATGTACTAAAACTTTTTATTGTTTTAGAGTTACTCTGTATGTTTGTGCTGGCAGATGAGGAATATTTATTAATCTGCATTCATCAAACTGATTTGAATTATTTACTTGGGCTAAACCGTATAAACCAGAAATTATCATGTCTAATGACTTGGAGGCTCTTTCCAAAAGGTTTATCTTGTATCTTATTGCACATTGGAAATGTTGCAGAGTGAAAATGAAAGTTATTTCTACCGGGTAAACCAGATCGGCACTTTGAGAGGTTGGGCCTGGTGAATCTGGAAAGTACCTGGAAGTTTTTTACTTTACCGCCAAGTGATCTTGACAAAGCCCTTAATAATGTATTATAAACTGGGGAAAATTAAGGGAAACCCCATTTATGAAGAAAGATGAAATTAAATTCCTTTTAATTATTCCAGCTCTTATTTCCTGAAATGTTGACAGGATTATCATTTAGGTGCAAATCAATTTAATTACTTATGTGACCCTTATATGACTTTCTGCACCTTGTCTATTTATTTAGGGTTTTATTTGATATTGTGAAATGTGTGTTATTATGTGATAAGTAAGATGGGCATTTGCATATTCAAAATAAATAATTTTAAAAAAGGGTCAAAGGGAAGCACAGTTCACGTCCATAACAGGTAATATTTTTTCTTTGTTTTTTTTTTTTTTTATTTTAGCACATGTCAACAATATATGGACCATTATCTAATATATCCAGCAACAATATATCAAGTTAGTGACTAACGTAATTACATTAAGTCTTAAAATTTTTTGTTAATCAAAATATATCAAGAAGAATGAATGAATGGTCCGATTTTTAAGCCACGCATTCGACACAAATGAAAGCAAATAGCTCCTCTGTAGTTATAAATAAAAGCTCCCTGCTGCTCTGTCACTTCACGTTACAGTTTTAATCCCTGAGTAGAGATTTAAGTCATCAAAAGAAGAAGCCATGGTTTGCCAGGTCCTCATCTGTTTTGAACAGAACAGGAAACTACCGATTGACGTGTGTAAACAAGAAGAGGATCTGGCCATCACTGCTGTGAGCAAACTGAAGGAAAAAATACAGGAGCGACGCCCAGAAGCAGGTAAATACACCTGCTGAGAAATGATTATTTCAAATTTATTGAGACATGGAGCAGATGAAATGATGAGATGAAGTTTTAAAAGCCGATTTTCAGTTTTAAAATCCTCAATTATCAGTTATGTGAGACATTAGATCCTATTTGTTCTAAACCGTTTTAAAAAATTATATTAGGTGTGTGCAATTTGTCTGATGGGATCACAGGCTGTATGAGTAACTTGAGCTGTGATTAAATCAAATATGAACGATTTGATTTATTTTAGGTTTTATAGGGCATTTTCTTAGGAAACAAAATCCACTCTTGTTTGTTTTGGACATAATCACTGTGTCTTGTTTTGTTAGGTCCGTCTTTAAAATGAACGTGATTTATTTCATTTTAAATTTCCACTGATATGTGCGCATGTATTTCTTTGCAGAAAAGACCAAAATGGGTCTGATCTACAAGACCAAAACCATGGAAGAAACCCACATGTTGGCTGATTACGAGATCAAGCACAAGTCTGAGATCCAGGCGGTGGTTCGCTGTGACGGAGGCCTGGAGCTGATCGTCCTGGACTCCGCTCCACTCTGACCCTCTCAAACCGGACATCTGCCTCTACTGCACAAATTCCCTTCTGTTTCTTGAAAAGATAATGCGTATTTATAAAACATAAGTGAAGTATGGTCACGAAGATTATAATAATTGTCAAAATCTTCCATTAGTTTGAAGTGTTTTGATGTTACTCTGCGCTGTTAAACCCGTGTAGAAAGCTGCTGTCTACAACCGCATCTGTTGTTAAATATGAAGAATACACGAGCAATTGAACTCAGAGACAAGAAGATCACAGATAAAGATAATATATCTCTATTTATGAAAGATGTAAAAAAAAATCTGTAAAGTGAAAACAAAAATCATTCTTATGCATTATTGTTGTTTTTCACCCTAATGTGGTGGGATGGTGTTTCACCCTCCCCCACTCTGTGCATCGGGCACCGTTGATTGGTGGGCGGAGCGAACAGCTTTATAGGTGGGCGGGTCGCTGTAGGGTTTGCGTGTCTGTTTCTCCCACTGTTGCTGCGGTCGCGGCTACATGTCGGCCTGTGGGTTTGGTCGATTCGTCGGCGATCCGTTACTATTGCCTCTTTTCCACCGGCTCGCCCGGCTCGGCTCCGCTCGGCTCGGCTCGGCTCTGTTTCGGAGTGACCGCGTTTCCACCGGCTCTTCTCGGCTCTGTAGCAGGTACCGCCTCCTGGTGGCGGGGGAGGGGAGGGTGGGTGTAGCGCCCCGCCTCCAGGAGCTTCGTGCTGAGCTTCGTTACATGCGACCTAACGCGAGTTGTTGTTTTTTCTGATACAAAAGAAGAAGAGAGAGCTGAGCTATTTTTTACAGCCTGATTGCGATTTTTCTGAGACTTCAAGAAAATGTGACAGTGGGAGGAAAAGCTGCATGTGGTGAGGAGGAGCTGATCTCCGCCCTGCTGGAGGAAAGCAGGAGGTTCAGACGGTTCAGGTGAGATAACGATGATTTTAAACTATGATAAAACTTGTAATCGTGCCGAATATACATGAGCTAATGTTAGTCACGGTGTTGCAAATAACTTAAAAATGTCAGAATAAATTCCTAATATATTCCAATGTGTTTTCATGTTGGCAAACTGCCGCCGCAGACCATCGTGGTTCTTCGTGCTTCTTTGGGTTGGAGGATCTCATCAGTGTCCGTCTTCCTGCTGGTCGGTGTTGACCTTCAGGATGTCCAGACCTTCACCTTTCTGGAGCAGAAATCACATGACCCCAATATGCTGATGAAATATTTCTGATTTTAAAAAAACGTGTCTGATATTCTGACGGAGTTGAAGTACATTAACAGTCTGTTGTTTTTAACTTTTCAATACGTTTATGTTTCACCTGATGTCCAAGTTATACTGAGAACAAATAAAGCTTTATTCCCTCTAATCTGACTGGTTCCTCTTCTATGTTTTCACATTTTGGACACTAAGAATTAAAAGTTTAAACTCAGTCTTAATTATCACTAATTAAGTTTACCGGTTGGACACATTTTCTCACTTTCTTACATTGAAGATTCTGCAGGAAGACAGATAAACAGTGAGTGAATAGAATGATTTTGTATAAATTAGAAACTAACAAACATGATTTGTATTTAGGGCTCTTGTTAATAGCTGCCCTGATAATAATGTCAAAATGTTTGGTTTGTTGAATAATGTTTTCAGTTTTGAATGGCTTCATTGATAATCTACAATGTTAAGTTCAATGAAATATGTATATAATATAATATTTTCACTCTGGCTTAAGCTCCTCACATTTTGGGAGGATTGTATTAGGACCTTGATCTACAGTAAGTACAATAATGTGTGGAGTGAGCAGAAATAAAGAGACTTTGGTCACTGAGACACAACAACTTTTATTTTTATTTTTTGTCTCAACTCTCCTTGTTGCTCTGCCATCTCTGCTGGTAGCTGCTTCCTGCTGAAGGAGATCCAGGTGTTCAGATGGTTCTCCATCATGTCAGCCATGTTGCTCCTTCTGCTCCCTGGTAATAAGATGTTATAGTTTATAGCACATAAATGTAGATAAATAACAGAGTCACTAATGTGGATGTTACATAGACAAAAGGAATTATTTAAAACAGGCATGTTACTATATGTACACACACACACATGTATATATTTACACACACACACACAACACTTTTACCATCCAGCCATACAGATTATAAATAACTGGAATAATTGTCTAAATTAAAGACAAAATCTAATTACTTTTAAGTTTTAGACCTATGCAGGTTTACAGCCATGGATATAATACCACTATCGTTTTCTTCAGGTTTATTGCTCATTCTACAATTAATAATTCATAACAATTTGATTAGAGAACTGATATCTAGCTATTTTACAATAGAATGTCATATGACATGTTTTATTATCTCACAATGGGGGAAACTCGGATGAAACAGCAAAATGAGAAACAATGGAAGCTCATAGATTCACACAAAGATAAACAAATGACGGTAAAATGCTGAACAATATTGAGTTATTTATAATGTACAACGTGTCTTCAGAAAATGCGCATGTTGTGTTTGAGCAATAAAAATACAGCAGGCTGTGTTTTAAATGTCGTCCAACATAAATGTAGTAAAAACTAGACAGATATATCTACAAACTGCTCACCTGGCTGAGAGCAGCAGCGGCGTCTGGTCGGTTTTCACCGTGAGGCTCCATCGGCTCCGAAGCGGCTAACGAGGCTTTTCATTCTCTCCACTATGGTGACAAAAACGCCTCATTCCTCACGGCTCCATCAGCTGCTGCTGAATATTGAAATCCGAAGCAAAGAAAAAAAGCTGCATCTTTTAGTTCAGGGCTTGTTTGTATCTTCCATCACTTCCGTGTTGCGGCGAGTTTCAAACGTTGCGCCTTCATTTTTCTTCTCTCTTGCCTCGCTGTTCTGTCCCCGCCCTCAGCCAATCAGTGAACAGCAGCGAAGCTTACGTCACCAGTGCTGGCCGGGCTGGCTCTGCTGACCCTGCTCTGAAGCAGGACCTAAAAAAGCAGCGCCAGCCCGGTTTAAAAGGCTGGTGGAAACGCAAGCAAAGCGTGCGGAGCCGGGCCGGCCGGGTCGGTGGAAAAGGGGCATAAGATGGCGTTGCCGGTTGCAGCTGGGGTTTGCTGTGGCGGGCGGCTTCAATCTGGTCCTCACCTGCTGACCCGCTTCCTCCCGGGTCAGGCTGTGTCTCCACCCCTGGGCAGCTGATTGTTTGGAGCTGCAGCTTTGGACGCTCTGCTGTTTTATCTTTTCACTGTTTGTTTGGGCGGCTCTCCGTTGAATCCGTTGCGGATTGAGCAGGCTGTGTGGGCGGGGCGTTACTCCTCCGGCCCAATAGAAAGGCACCTGGAATGACAACGACTTGTTCCATTGTTTAAAGTATTTTCTTTTATCATTTGTTTTCTTTTTGATTGCTTTGTTCATTTCTTGTGTTGCATGTTCTTTTTCTTGACCCATTTATTTGCATTTGCATGGTTTGTTTAGTGTCATATCTTTTTGGAACAATCCCATCCTTGTTTGTCCGTTCTTCCTTGAGTGTTCCTTTTGGTTCCAGGGACCGAGTGGTGGGCCTGAAGCCTTGGATTTTAAAAGAATTGTTTTAGATTGTTTAATAAAGTATTGTACACTGTTAAATCCATGTTCTGGTGCATCTTGTTGTTTTTTTTTTTTTTTTTAAATATCTCCACCAGCTGGTCACACTAAGAAAATCTCATAAATTGAAGTCTGATCTCAGCATTCCCGCATCAACCATTTATTTTTATTTATTCAGAATCATCTGTCATTGAATTATTTCTTATTGTTCTTGGCTATGTGTGCATGTGCGTGTTTGTAAAGCTGTTTGAAATAAATTAATTAATCGTTAGGATATTTGTTCAAAAATAAATCTCTTATTCCCTTAAGTGAGATTTTGTGACTTTTTTTCACACGTGTTTATTGTAGATAAACCTTTGATCAATTCAATGTAAAATAAAAAGTGATGATACATGTAAACTTTAAATCAAGTTGATACTTTTGCGCTTGCTTGTCTGCATATGTTTGATTCTCAAAAATAAATGAAGTACCAAATATTACGATCATTGTCAGATTATTCATTCTTCTTAATAAACTGTATATTATTCATACCACTTAGTTTTTTATTTACCCTTTTTATAGTCGTGATTTTTCGCTGTTGTTCATTAATTTCCATCCATCATCCATCATCCACCTGCTCTTCTTTCCATGTAGGCGTATCTTCAGCGATCAGCTGCAAAGCAAAAGTCACATGACTTGTAAAGAATAACCGGGGTTGAAATCGAAAGAGTTTCCTTCTATTAGACCAAATACAATATAAAGCTGACTGTTCTGCGTCGCAGCAGAAATCAAGAGACCTTTCAAGATGAACGATAAAACTAAGCGCTACAACCTGAGCGACTCTACAATCCGACTTGTGGAAGAAGAGGATCAGTTTGACTGTGAGTGGCTGGTTTCGTTTCATCAGCGCTGTAGCTATAAGTTTTCGTTGAATTTGTAATCTTGTTTAAAGTATGCATAGTTTGTATTTAAATATACCGGAGGATCTCATTGGATGTTTCTGCAGTTCTGTGTGAAGGTTTTGATTCCCTAAGAGCCCGGATGTCCTGCGGACATGTGGTGACCCCGATGTCTCTCACCAAGTGGTGCCAACAGTTGCTCAAACAGGTGGGATATGATTCAATATAATCTTATTAAAAATAGAAAATAGAACAAAAAAGAGACAGTTCTAAGCCAGTTTCGTGGAGCTATCTTATTCTGAGTCAGATGAAAAGTAATTCGTGTTTCCTGGTGGTGTTTATTTTCCACATATATTTTTCAGAACAGAAGGATGCTGACAGTTTTTTTTCGGATCTAGTTTTCTGGTCATTAAATCCTTTTTAAATCTAATTTTCCACAAATATTAAAATCTTATTGAAGAAAATGTATATGTCGTTTTTTTTAAATTTTTCTTCTTCATTAAAGTTTGGTTTCCTTTATTTGAGTTGTAGATGTCCGACGTCCAACGTACAGAAAAAGAGAATAACCAAAAACAAAACCTGCGCAAATCTTTTAATTGTAATACTCTGACATATAGGACTGTAATTCTAATGAAATTCATAATTTTTGCTTTTATTGTGAATGTAAAATGTGAAATATTTTACACTGATGTGTAAACCAGTCAAAATCTGTTGTTTAACTTATTAATCTTCAACAGATTCACTGTTAAAAAATGAAAGCTAATTTTCCAAAAACAAGTTATGATATGTGAAATTTAAAACACGGTGTTATTTATTATCACAGTATATTCCGTGTTGACATAAACAAACAGTGTGCTTTGATGGTGTAACATTGGCAGAATATTGACAACTGGTTAAGATGAAGTGAAAAATCTGCTTATCACATATTGTTGAACTTACAGCGTTTTTACCTTTAATCTTGATCATTTCTGTGATTGTTTAAATAAAGGGAAAATCCAGGTTTGTGTGTGGTCAGTCTGGCTGTAATGCTGAGTGGCCTTATCAGGAGGTTTGCAAAATGGCCCTGCTGACCCCTGAAGAAATGAAGAACTTTGAGACGACGATGGCCCTGAATGCTGCTGCTGGAAATCCTAACACAAAGTTTGTAAGTATTTCATTAATGACGTAATGATATCTGCACACAGGCTTGAGTCTGACTCAAATCCTTCTGTTCCCTCTCTCATCATTCCTGACAGTGTCCAGGCTGCATGACTCCTGTGACCAGAGGAAGCAACTCAAACCTCTATGTCTACTGCCATGTGTGCTCAGCAAAGACCGGACGCAGCTTTGGGTTCTGCTGGCAGTGTCTGAGGGAGTGGAAAGGTCAACAGCCTCGATCCGACCGCTGCGAAAACGACAACTGCCACAATTCTGCCCTGAAGACACTGAGAGAGTGTCCAGAAGTACAAATAAACACTGTGAAGGGAGTCAAAGGCTGTCCGTCGGTCCGTGCCTGTCCCACCTGCGGCTCACTGATCCAGCACACTGGGAAAGGATGCAAAAACATTACATGTCCCCGATGTAAGACGATGTTTTGTTTTGGCTGCCTAAAGACGGTTAGTGAATGCAGGAGCACAGGAAACCACAATGTTTACGGAGTGTGTTCCACTGACATTGTTCCCAGACAGACGTCTATACCTGTGTGGAAGAGGAAATGATATGGATTACGTAAACCACCATTGCTTTTTGATTACCTGCTTCTTTTTTGCTACTCATCCTTCAAATCTAACAACAATTATGACAATTCCAATCTTTGTACTCTATTCATTCTAAACTGGCTTCCAGATAAATGTTTTCATGATCATTATTATAGTAATGAGACTTTAGTTTCCCTGGAACATGTTCAACACCCTTTGATGTGTTAAAGATTTTCACATCATTATGTAACTATCTTTTATTGTTTTATAGTATTTACATCGTCCAATTCTGTAATATTAGAGGACTTTTTTGCTCTCCATAATCTAACTGTTGTCATTTCGATCTCATTTTGTATGTGAGGTTGTGGAAACTGAATATCAGACGTTGCTGAACAAATAAAACTGCTGCTGTTGTTCTGGTTATATAAAGAGTGTGTCATGAAACTTAAAGTTTTGCATTTCTTTATATCCACACAAAATGAAATATTAGTCAGTTTGAAAAATGCAAAGTGAAGGTTTAAAATGAAGTTTCTTTAAACTTTTTAAATGTACATAAGATCACAAAAAGGTGTTTTAATAGAGAAATATTATGGTCATGTTATGACACTATATTATAGGAACGACTTCTGAGTCGGCAGTCACTGACAGCTTCTGCAAAGATGTTCAGTCACAAAACATATTTGCCAAAGAGTCTGGTTGCTCACAGTGTGCTGTATGCTTGTATTTTAATGGAAAGTTTAGTGTACAGAAAAAGTGTGCAAGGGAAAGAAGCACAACCAAACACACCTTCAGATCTGTCTTACAAGAGCTAAAGAGAAAGACGGACACAATGTTACTGAGTGATCTAACGTCCTCTTTTCACATGAAAGAGGATTTCATTTAGGAAACAGGGTTCCACAGTAAAGAAGCAGACTAATGAGGTTGAGTGTCTTGGTGACAAGTGGGAAGTTTCCACAGTGATCTGCCAGTGTTTGTTCTCTAGTTCAAATTCAGTGCAGTCCTCTACCAGGAAATTTTAGAGGACTCTCGGCTGATGAGCTTTAAGGAAATGTTGATTATTTCATTTCCCAAAAGGACTTTGCACCTGCGCTCACTGTAACACCCACTGGCTTTAATTACAATAATCTCTCTGTTCCTAAACGAATTTATGGTAGTCAAGAAACAACGTCACCAGATCCAACAACTTAAAAGAATGCCGCTATCAAAGCAACCTATTGGTCTGATAAATTGTGACAGTAACTGTGTTCTCAAAAATAATTGTCTTTAGACACAAATTTATCCTACCATATTTAATTACAATTGATTATAGAGGCTTCTTTTCAAGGTAGACAGTCGCATTTTATGTTTTAGGTTTTATTGGCTCAAGTGACCTTTATTTAATAGTGAGCATACAGGAAGGTGGGTAATGAGAGAGGGGGAAGACATGAAAGGTCACTAGGCTGGGAATTGAGCCTGCGACAGCCATGTCGAGGACTAAGGCCTCCTATGTGCGTTTTGCTTAACCCCTGCACCACCACAGCACACCCATTCCTATTATATTTTGAGAAGCATGTTTAAACCAGACAAAAAGGTCCCAGAAGCAGCCACATAACTGGATGGTGCTGTTATGTATTGAAATAATAGCACCACCTGTTGCCTTAGATTTTTTAATCTCCAATCATCTTACAAGGACCCGTTAACTGTGAAAACCATTGAAGTACAATAAACTTTGTACTTTAAGATGTCCTGTACCCCGCCTCTCGCCCGGAACGTTAGCTGGAGATCGGCACCAGCACCTCCCGACCCCATTAAGGGACAAAGGTGTAAGAAAATGGATGGATGGATGGATGGATGGATGGATGGATTTAAGATGTCCTGTGAGATTATTTTAGTTTTGTGAAAGATTGTTCAATATTTGAGTTCTGTCAATGCTTGATTTTGGAGAACCTGTGCACAGCCTCGGCTTCCTGTTTGTGGCTAAATCTGTGTTGCCTTCTCCTCCTGTAGCCCACCTGGTTCAAGGTTCAACATCTAACGTGCATTCAGACAGTTCCTGCAGAAATTTGCAAAGAGATGCTGTTGACTTTACTTTACTCAATCTAACTCCGGTCAGTGCATTCTCTTCTGACCCTGTGTCATTTTATCCACACAACCTCTGTTTTCTTTTACTTGGACCATTCTCTCTAAACAGAGAGGAAAGTGTGCGTGACAACCTCAGAAGCTTCTGAAAAACTCGTTCCAGTCAGTCTGGCTCTAAGAAGTCATGTCCAAGATCCCTTAGATAAACTCTTCCTCATTGTGTTGCTGACTTTGAGCTTCATCAGTTCACCTTCGCTGCACCCAGATGACTAATGCATTGAGTTGCTGCAGCATTATTGATTGATTGATTGATTGATTGATTGATTGATTGATTGATTTGCCCTTCTATCATCTACAGTCATAAACAATAAACTACAGTATGCTTTGAGATAACAACCTGAATTGGTCTGATGTGATTTTAAATGTCATGTTTTTATTGGCTATAAATGGAAAATTACATAACAGTAATAATGACTTTCAAACAGACTTCTGTCATTACTCTATCTGATCTGTGGTAAAGTTTCTGAAATAAATGGACTTTTCTGTAGTATTCTAATTTATTGAATTGGTTTATACTGTATGTTAAGATGTGATTGTTAAAATAAACTCTCACCATCTACAACCACTCTTTAAAGAACTTTGAATTAAAATGAGTAACAACAATGTCTAATTTCCTTTTGGGACTAATAAAATATTTTTGATTTGACTTGATTTGAGCTCATGTAAGGAAGTGGTAAATGAGTGGCCTGTGTTCCATATGTCAAATTTTAGACATTAGCAACAAACTCTCCTAAGACTTGTACTAAACCTACCGGTTAGAATGGTATTTATATTAGTAGGAAGCTGATAGAAAATAAAAATCATGAGCCAAATATTTATTAGGTGTTTTCCAGATCGTCACTCAGTTTTTGTTTCATTTTCTTTGTTTGTTGGAAAACTGAAGCCGATATCATTGAGACCAAAATTCCCCCAAGTTTGCCATTTAGCATTCCTTTGTGTTATGATAAAGCAACAAGAACTGTCTTTTTTTTGTTTGTTTGTTTTGGTTACATATTTTCCTGTTGGCCTCAGTGTTAGGATGTAGATCTCTTTTAGTCAGGATGGTATTTACCATCAATCTCTGTAATTCCTGTTCTAAAGTGCATTTTAGTTTCAGCTTCTGCAGTTGTGTTTATTCAGATTCTAATTCAATTACATTTATTTGATACAATATTTTAATAGAAAAGGACAACAAACGTTTTTCCCAGTTTGATGAATGTCAGTATTATTTTCACGGATTTGCACTTTGTAATTTGTTAATTAAAAAATGTGTCTGTTCACTAATTGTTCTGAAAAAGTAGCATCCCACAAACTTGCAGCTGTCAGAGCTGATTTAATAGAATTGATACAGTGTTGCTGTCTGTGAGCATTCATGACTTGTTTATCAGCTGAATGAAATGTTCTGGCTGCAAAGTGAAAGAGAAAGCTGCTGTTTTCTGACTCCCTCTTTCTGCGCTCATGGGAGTGCCTCTTACTGTCTGTTTATTTCAACGGTGGCTCAGCAGCAGAAATTGTTTCTACGACGGCAAGGTGAAGAAGAGCCGTATCAGTGGAATCGTTAGTGATTCAGGATGATGGAAGGTAAGGCCTCCATGCTGAGCTGCTAATAATTATTTGTTTAAATGTCTTTTATTAATGTTGTTCCATAACAAAACGTCCCACAGACATTAAGTACCATGGGTTGAGAAACCAAGGAGCAACATATTACCTGAACAGCATACTGCAGGCTCTGTTCATGACCAGAGAGTTCAGAGAGGCTGTAGAAAGGTTAGTGAAGTAATCATATAGCACGTTTTGTGTAGGAAGAATATTTGGTGTGTTTTTTTTTCAATATATATTGTGTATCTCTGACAATATCCTACAAACAGTTGTTCAAAACACCATGAAGACGACATCAATGTTCGGCTCAAAACTTTGTTTGAGAGTTTAAAGCAAAAAACATCAGAAACCACAGAAGTTACAAAGACACTGAAAATTGAAAAAGGTACGTAATGAGATGCATTTATCTACTGTTCGCTTGTTTCTGAATAATGGAAGATGTTATGAATGCTTTATCTTCAAAATAAGTCTTGATAAGCTTTAGAAGAAACATGGATGAACATGAAATATGAGCTTAAGCATTAGATGTAAACATAAAAATAGATCGTTTTATGTTCATTCCTTGTCCCTTCATTGTCCCAGTGTATGAACAGCAGGATGCTGGTCAATTCCTTGAGAAGATTTTATCTGATGTCAGTGATGAAGCATCAAAGGTAAATTATTCATGAAATCACTGTCAGATTGGTATGGAGAGGGAGCAACAGAGTGTGAATGAAAAATAAAAACAGGCTGTTAGAGTTTTAAATCAAATTGTATTTTCAGATATTCGAAGGAGAGCTGATTCACAGGACTGTTTGTGATGAATGTGGCTCACACACTGATGACGATGTGCCATTTTTCTTTCTTTCTCTCCCACTGATGGATTCTAGTAATGGAAACTACAGTGTGGTAAGAAACAACCTGCAAAATGGAAACCATGTTATGTGTCAGACAAAACTCATAAAAGTAATCTGGAATAGTCAATGATTTACTTGTTACTTAGTAGAAACCATGTTGGTAGAATGCTGCAAAGTACCTGGTGAAGGTTTGTGCAATAACACAAAGTGTGTTTCCAGGAGGACGGGATTCAGGAGTTTTTAAAGGATGTGAAGTTTTATGGAGAAGACCAGATGTACTGTGATGACTGTAAAGGCAAACGAGACGCTACTGTTGTGAGTAAAGGGAAACTTGTTTTACAAAAGATTGTATTTACATGCAGCAAACATGTTTGGTTCATTTATGGAAAACTTACAATTTGAACAACATTATGAAATATTTTAACAATGTATCAATCTGTACATATTTAAATATGCATTACAAAAGGACACACTTTTTTTCTAATCAGACTAAACTTTCCCTGTTGTTGCAGGTCAATAAGGATTAATAAAGTATTTGTATTAGCAGCTAAACACCCTAATAAGAGAGATGTTTTAGAGATTTCTATAATTTTATTCAAGTTCTGAAGTTTACATACATTTTATTAGCAGTTGGTAGCATTGTCTTTAAAACTTCATGACCTGGGTCAAATGTCTTAGCTCATGTCAAGGCTAAAGTTTTGGTCCATTTTTCCTGTCAGATCTGTTTCAACTGCTTCAAGTTTGTAAACAGTCTTGTTCAGGAGTTAGTGATGAACTCTTCAAAACACTTTGTTGTTCTCAGTTCCTTCTCTAACTAATTTGGCAGTATAGTTATGGTCGTTGTCCAGTTGGATGTCCTGTCTGTGACCATGTTCGGTTGATGTCTTTAGATGTTGCTTCAATATTTCCACTTCATGTTCGTTTCTTATTATTCCATCTATTTTGCACCACTTCCTCCTGCAAACACTTTGCAAAAGTGGAAAAAAATCATAGTAAATCAATAAATCATTGGTCCCAGCTGACATAAAACAGAAAAGATTTAGTTTGTTCAGAAGTTTAATATTTATCTGCTTTTAATTATTTTAATGTTGTGTTTCATATAGAAATATAAACTAAAGCATCAGCCAGAGATTTTGATTTTGCTGCTGAAGAGGTTTGAATACAACTACCAATGCATGTCGTACAATGAAGACAGTCGCGTTGTGGATGTTTGTGACACCATCAACTTACCTGAGGTATATTCAGATTATTGTGATTATTATCCATTTTCTTTCCGGTATCCAGATTAATGTGTGAGTTTTGTTGATCAGAACCAGAGATATGAACTATACGCCTTGGTGGATCACTTTGGGACTCTGAGAGGTGGACATTACACAGCAACAATCAAACCTGAGGATGAAGACAGATGGTATGAGTTCAATGACTCCAGTGTGACATTGGTGAGATGATTATCCCATTACAGTGCTTTTAAAGATGTTTCTAGTTAATATTTCACTTTGTCTTAATAACACAATGTAAGTTTGATATGTAGTTGTTTTGTTTATAACAGCTTGGTGACCACAGGATCCAGAGAAAGTTTGAGAAGTAAGCACCTGTCCAGTTTTGTTCATTTTCACTGTCTATCATAAACTAACTTCACATTCTTTTTGTACCAGATCTCGGAGTGCCCACCTTCTCTTTTACAGGAAGAAAAGTAAGAAGAAATCAGACTTTTTAATATTTTATACTGGGTCCATTTTGCCAATACTTTCTAATGTAAATTTCATGTATTTGTTCACAAGATGAAGGACAAAATGGAGAAAGACAGGCTGTAGAAGAAAGACGGGCTGTAGAAGAAAGATGGGCTGTAGAAGAAAGACAGGCTGAAAAAGAGAGACGGGCTGAAGAAGAGAGAAAGGCTCAAGAAGAGAGAAAGTTTGAAGAAGAGAGAAAGACTGTAGAAGAAAGACGGGCTGAAAAAGAGAGAAAGGCTGAAGAAGAGAGACGGGCTGAAGGAGAGAGAAAGGCTGAAGACGAAAGACGGGCTGAAGAAGAGAGAAAGACTGTAGAAGAAAGACGGGCTGAAGAAGAGAGAACAACTGTAGAAGAAAGACAGGCTGAAGAAGAGAGAACAACTGTAGAAGAAAGACAGGCTGAAGAAGAGAGAAAGACTGTAGAAGAAAGAGGGGCTGAAGAAGAGAGAAAGGTTGAAGACGAAAGATGGACTGAAGAAGAGAGAAAGTTTGATGAAGAGAGAAAGGCTGTAGAAGAAAGACAGGCTGAAGAAGAGAGAAAGGCTGTAGAAGAAAGACGGGCTGAAGGAGAGAGAAAGGCTGTAGAAGAAAGACGGGCTGAAGGAGAGAGAAAGGCTGAAGATGAAAGATGGGCTGAAAAAGAGAGAAAGGCTGAAGAAGAGAGAAAGGTTGAAGAAGAGAGAAAGGCTGAGGAAGAAAGAGGGGCTGAAGAAGAGAGAAAGACTATAGAAGAAAGACGGGCTGAAGGAGAGAGAAAGGCTGAAGAAGAGAGAAAGACTGTAGAAGAAAGACGGGCTGAAGGAGAGAGAAAGGTTGAAGTCGAAAGATGGGCTGAAGAAGAGAGAAAGGCTGAAGAAGAGAGAAAGTTTGAAGAAGAGAGAAAGGCTATAGAAGAAAGATGGGCTGAAGAAGAGAGAAAGGCTGAAGAAGAGAGAAAGGTTGAAGAAGAGAGACGGGCTGAAAAAGAGAGAAAGGTTGAAGAAGAGAGACGGGCTGAAAAAGAGAGAAAAGCTGAAGAAGAGAGAAAGTTTGAAGAAGAGAGAAAGGCTGTAGAAGAAAGACGGGCTGAAAAAGAGAGAAGGACTGTAGAAGAAAGACAGGCTGAAGAAGAGAGAAAGACTGTAGAAGAAAGAGGGGCTGAAGAAGAGAGAAAGACTGTAGAAGAAAGACGGGCTGAAGGAGAGAGAAAGGTTGAAGTCGAAAGATGGGCTGAAGAAGAGAGAAAGGCTGTAGAAGAAAGACGGGCTGAAAAAGAGAGAAAGACTGTAGAAGAAAGACTGGCTGAAGAAGAGAGAAAGACTGTAGAAGAAAGAGGGGCTGAAGAAGAGAGAAAGACTGTAGAAGAAAGACGGGCTGAAGGAGAGAGAAAGGTTGAAGTCGAAAGATGGGCTGAAGAAGAGAGAAAGGCTGAAGAAGAGAGAAAGGCTGTAGAAGAAAGAAAGTTTGAAGAAGAGAGAAAGGCTATAGAAGAAAGATGGGCTGAAGAAGAGAGAAAGGCTGAAGAAGAGAGAAAGTTTGAAGAAGAGAGAAAGGCTATAGAAGAAAGAGGGGCTGAAGAAGAGAGAAAGGCTGAAAATGAAAGATGGGCTGAAAAAGAGAGAAAGTTTGAAGAAGTGAGAAAGGCTGTAGAAGAAAGAAAGGTTGAAGACGAAAGACTGGCTGAAAAAGAGACAAAGGCTGTAGAAGAAAGAGGGACTGAAAAAGAGAGAAAGACTGTAGAAGAAAGAGGGGCTGAAGAAGAGAGAAAGGCTGAAAATGAAAGATGGGCTGAAAAAGAGAGAAAGTTTGAAGAAGTGAGAAAGGCTGTAGAAGAAAGAAAGGTTGAAGACGAAAGACTGGCTGAAAAAGAGACAAAGGCTGTAGAAGAAAGAGGGACTGAAGAAGAGAGAAAGGCTGAAGATGAAAGATGGGCTGAAAAAGAGAGAAAGTTTGAAGAAGAGAGAAGGCTGTAGAAGAAGAAGAAGGTTGAAGACGAAAGACTGGCTGAAAAAGAGACAAAGGCTGAAGAAGAGAGACGGGCTGAAGATGAAAGATGGGCTTGAAGAAGGAGAGAAAGGTTGAAGACGAAAGACTGGCTGAAAAAGAGACAAAGGCTGTAGAAGAAAGAGGGGCTGAAAAAGAGAGAAAGGCTGTAGAAGAAAGAGGGGCTGAAGAAGAGAGAAAGGCTGAAGATGAAAGATGGGCTGAAAAAGAGAGAAAGTTTGAAGAAGAGAGAAAGGCTGTAGAAGAAAGAAAGGTTGAAGACGAAAGACTGGCTGAAAAAGAGACAAAGGCTGTAGAAGAAAGAGGGGCTGAAGAAGAGAGAAAGGCTGTAGAAGAAAGAGGGGCTGAAGAAGAGAGAAAGGCTGAAGATGAAAGACTGGCTGAAAAAGAGAGAAAGGCTGTCGAAGAAAGACGGGCTGAAGAAGAGAGAAAGGTTGAAGAAGAGAGAAAGGCTGTAGAAGAAAGAAAGGTTGAAGACGAAAGACTGGCTGAAAAAGAGACAAAGGCTGTAGAAGAAAGAGGGGCTGAAAAAGAGAGAAAGGCTGTAGAAGAAAGAGGGGCTGAAGAAGAGAGAAAGGCTGAAAATGAAAGATGGGCTGAAAAAGAGAGAAAGTTTGAAGAAGTGAGAAAGGCTGTAGAAGAAAGAAAGGTTGAAGACGAAAGACTGGCTGAAAAAGAGACAAAGGCTGTAGAAGAAAGAGGGACTGAAAAAGAGAGAAAGCTGTAGAAGAAAGAGGGGCTGAAGAAGAGAGAAAGGCTGAAATGAAAGATGGCTGAAAAAGAGAGAAAGTTTGGAAGACGTGAGAAAGAAGGTGTAGAAGAAGAAAGTGTGAAGACGAAAGACTGGCTGAAAAAGAGACAAAGGCTGTAGAAGAAAGAGGGCTGAAGAAGAGAGTGAGAAAGGTAAGAAGAGAGAAAGGCTGAAATGAAAGATGGGCTGAAAAAGAGAGAAAGTTTGAAGAAGTGAGAAAGGCTGTAGAAGAAAGAAGGTTGAAGACGAAGACTGGCTGAAAAAGAGCAAAGGCTGAGAAGAAAGAGGGCTGAAAAAAGAGAAAAGGCTGTAGAAGAAAGAGGGGCTGAAGAAGAGAGAAAGGCTGAAAATGAAAGATGGGCTGAAAAAAGAGAGAAAGTTTGAAAGAATAGAAAGGCTGTAAAAAGAGAAGGTGAGAAGAAAGACTGGGCTGAAAAAGAGACAAAGGCTGTAGAAGAAAGAGGGGACTGAAGAGAGAGAAAGGCTGAAGATGAAAGATGGGCTGAAAAGAGAGAAAGTTTGAAGAAGAGAGAAAGGCTGTAGAGAAAGAAAGGTTGAAGACGAAAGACTGGCTAAAGAGAAAAGAGAGAGAAGGTGTAGAAGAAAGAGGGGCTGAAAAAGAGAGAAAGGCTTGAGAAGAAAGAGGGGCTGAAAAAGAGGAGAAAGGCTGAAGAAAGTGAAAGAGGGGCTGAAAAAGAGAGAA
The DNA here is from genome assembly GCA_033032245.1 of Poecilia picta. Classification (NCBI taxonomy): domain Eukaryota; kingdom Metazoa; phylum Chordata; class Actinopteri; order Cyprinodontiformes; family Poeciliidae; genus Poecilia; species Poecilia picta. Next base: position 66,261 of record JAVYJU010000031.1, on the reverse strand, counting down.
GGCTTGAAGAGAAAGATGGCTGAAAGAGAGAAGTTTGAGAAGGAGAAAGGCTGTAGAAGAAGAAAGGTTGAAGACGAAAGACTGCTGAAAAAGAAAGGCTGTAGGAAAGAGAGGCTGAAAAAGAGAAAAGGCTGTAGAAGAAAGAGTGGAGATGAAGAAGAGAGAAAGGCTTGAAGATGAAAGATGGGCTGAAAAAGAGAGAAAAGTGCATGAAGAAAGTAGAATAGGCGTTAGAAGAAGAAGAAAAGGTTGAAGACGAAAGACTGGCTGAAAAAGAGACAAAGGCTGTAGAAGAAAGAGGGGCTGAAAAAGAGAGAAAGGCTGTAGAAGAAAGAGGGGCTGAAGAAGAGAGAAAGGCTGAAGATGAAAGACTGGGCTGAAAAAGAGAGAAAGGCTGTGAAGAAGAAAGAGGGCTGAAGAAGAGAGAAAGGTTGAAGAAGAGAGAAAGGCTGTAAGAAAAGAAAGGTTGAAGACGAAAGACGGCTGAAAAAGAGACAAAGGCTGTAGAAGAAAGAGGGGCTGAAAAAGAGAGAAAGGCTGTAGAAGAAAGAGTGGCTGAAGAAGAAGTGAGAAAGGGCTGAAAAAGAAAGATGGCTGAAAAAGAGAGAAAGTTTGAAGAAGTGAGAAAGGCTGTAGAAGAAGAGAAAGGTTGAAGACGAAAGACTGGCTGAAAAAGAGACAAAGGCTGTAGAAGAAAGAGGGACTGAAAAAGAGAGAAAGACTGTAGAAGAAAGAGGGCTGAAGAAGAGAGAAAGGCTGAAAATGAAAGATGGGCTGAAAAAGAGAGAAAGTTTGAAGAAGTGAGAAAGGCTGTAGAAGAAAGAAAGGTTGAAGACGAAAGACTGGCTGAAAAACAGAGAAAGGCTGTAGAAGAAAGACGGGCTGAAAAAGAGACAAAGGCTGTAGAAGAAAGACGCACTGAAGAAGAGAGAAAGGTTGAAGAAGAGAGAAATGTTGAAGAGGAGAGAAAGGCTGAAGAAGAGAGACCGAATGTTAAAGAGGACCAGAGCACTGACAGGTGCTTTTGGAATATGTTTTCATTTGAGTCCTGTGGTCTGCTTTTTCGAAATCGCCGTCCCCAATATGAAGAAGAAGGACAAGCTGTAGAAGTAGGAAAGGCTGAAGAAGAGAGACGGGCTGAAAAAGAGACAAAGGCTGTAGAAGAAAGAGGGGCTGAAGAAGAGAGAAATGTTGAAGAGGAGAGAAAGGCTGAAGAAGAGAGACCGAATGTTAAAGAGGACCAGAGCACTGACAGGTCCTTTTGGAATATGTTTTCATTTGTGTCCTCTGGTCTGCTTTTTCGAAATCGCCGTCCCCAATATGAAGAAGAAGGACAAGCTGTAGAAGTAGGAAAGGCTGAGGAAGGACAGCCACACCTGAGAGATGATGACCCGGAAGTAAACCACAGTCTGATTGATAAAAAGGACCAGAGTACTGAGAGGACCGGTCGGAATCTGCGGTCACATTTGTAATTGTTTTGAAAATGCCGTCACGAAGATGAAGAACAGGATATTTTCCTGGTTTAAAAAAACGTACAGCAAAATTATCTGCCACCCAAAATTTTCAAAAATACTTTCTGCATTAACTCTTCTCTATCACAGAGATATCAGATTTCACCCATGCTCTACATAAAACAGAAAGTCAGCCATCTTACATTGAATTTTATCTGTGTCTCTTTGTTGATGTTTACATGTTTTGTTGTTGTTGAACTTAATTCACCTGTCAGATTCTCTCTTTGGTTAAATGTTGATCAGTTTGTTTTCTTTCACTAAGAGCCTGTCACTCTGTCTCCATCCATCCACTAGGCGGCGCCGTTCATTGTAGCAAAGTAATAGTAGTTGAAAGATTAATTTTCAGAATGGACAGGAAATGTTTGTAATGCACATCTGAACCATGGTTGACGTATATTATTGTATTATTATGGATTTTATAAGGTGATCAAACAGCTGAGTCGTTTTGTTTAATAATTTAAGCACTGAATATAAACATCACTTCTTCATATTATGCAGTGACTGTAAAAAACCTGTCAGAACTGTTTGATGTTCTAGATTGTAATTATATAAAACTAACTTATTTGAACATCTGTGATGTTTTATTAATGCATTATAACAGTGTTTGTTGTCTAAGAACATATCGCCTGTGTAAATGGTAGCTGTTTTAGTCACCAGTTTTTCAGTGTGTTAGTTTATCATTTATTTGTGTTCAGGTTTTCAGTTTAATATAAAGAAGTAGTGTTTCTATTAGTATGCATTACTGTTGGCTGGATGGAAATTCTTAAGGTGTCCTACATAAATACATGTTATTAATACCACAGAATGAGGTCTGCTGGGTTTGAAGTTATAAAACCTGTAGACGTGAAAGAACAAGAGTCATAAACCAGCAATAACAAAATAAACTTCATGGCCACAGTGACTCATTTTCCTGTTTACTCCAATAATAAAGAATCCAAGTGATTCCAAGAACAAAGAGGTGAGTTAATGAACCAAGACTCAATAATTTCAATCAACTCTGAGATAATAAACTTAACTGTTGGAAATGTTTCTGTGGTATTTCACTCACTAGAAATGACACTACAGTTTGACTCAGAAGTGTACAACTACTGCAGGAACCAGACTCTGGTCAGAAATTTCTCATAGTCGAACATGTCGAGTTTCTGCTATCAGAAAACACAAACGCATCAAAAACAGAACCAACAAACTGCTGCTCATCTTTTCAACTCTAAATGTTAACATGCTTATTTAATGTTTTAATAATTTTCACTGCAAAACATAAAAAAATAGATAAAGAGAGGGAGAGAGAGAGAAACCCAAAACTTGCATGGATAAGCCGCTTTTATATCAATACAAAGTGGCATAATAATCAGACCTATTCCAACACAAGAAATTGAGCTGAGAGAAGATCTTGTAATATCAACACTTTCTGCTCTTAATCTAGAAAATGGCCAGAATTTGACACATCTGTAGTTTTCACTTGAGGTTCCTCTTGAGGTTTGCAGCAAATTGTCTTACATTATGTGATGTATTTCATTGTTTTCATTATATAGAGGGCAAAGAACAGTTTTAAAATCTCACATTTTACTTAGTTCAAAACACAAGTTTGTTGAAGCTGCTCCACAGTTGTTCTCTCTGTTTGACTCACTGAAAATAACAGCAAACAGACAATATCTCTGCTGATCATACAGAGAGTTGTGATAATATTCAATACATTCAGAATGTGGCTGAATATTTTACTTATTGTTACGTCCTTCAGGGTCGTTTGGTGGGGTAACATTAAAGGACACAAGGATGAGGAAATGAAAATTTAATTTATTAAATTATACTAAAGAAATAAAACCTTAAAAAGGAACACCTGAAATGAGAAACCAAAATAGATTAATGCAAAGCCCATAGCTAACCAGAAATAAGTAAATGCAAAACAAACCTAACACAACACCTGCAGTGGACCCGTCTCCAGACCCCTACGAGGAAAAAGGGCAGAGACCCACTGCAGCCGTAACTTTATTTAAAAGAGTTTAACTGAGAAGGAGGAGCGACGTGATTCCAGTTAATGTTTGAAACGAAGCATTTTTGTTTGAGTTTTAAACATCAGGCATAAGACATTCTTTACTTCTCCGAGTTTCTCCCTCCTTGTCTCCCAGCTCGTCGTCAGTAAAACCCGGTTCAGGTCCAGCTCCACCGTCTAAAAAGGTGGTGTCCAAAGTCGGTCCTCGAGGGCCAGCATCCTGCATGTTTTAGTTTTCTCCCTGGTTTAATGCACCTGGATCAAATGATGACTTATTAGAAGCTAATGAAGAACATTTACTTGCTGAGAAGGTTGTTACTACCACCAGGGAGAGAACTAAAACATGTCTCGAGGACCGACTTTGGGCACCACTGGTCTAAACCTAAAACCATCTGTATGTAGGATTTGTGTGTGATTCCATAGTCACAGCCTTCTGGATCAGGTACTTTCCAACAGTTAAAAGTTTACTTTTGTATTCTCACTAGCACATTTATTGTCAAAGAGAAGTCTCCATGCACATATCCAGCATCAAGTCCAAGATGACACATGCAGTCCAGTTTTATGTGGAGCTGAACTTCACCTTGATGGTGACACGTTCAGGAGCTGATGGACGCAGGGACTGAACAGAAAATATAAAAATAGGTGTTTATTGGGAAACACACAATCTGAGTCGGACAGGCCAGGGTCAGAACCAGGGAATCCAAGTCGGGGTCAGGCAGTTCCTGATCTCGGGGTCAGACAGACGGGGGGTCAAAGCCAGGAGGTCCAAATCCAGTGGAGAGGGTCAGGATCGGGGACAGGAGAGGCAACTGGGCAGAAGGAAGAGAACAGACAGGTTAGTACTGGGCAGTTAGCTCAAATCTTAGCAACAGGCCTGAACGTGTTACCGCTGAGGGTTAAACAACAATCTGACGCTGTGCAGGGGGAAGATCCGTCCTTATATGGCAGCGGCTGGAGATCAGGGTGATGATGTTCAGGTGTTTCTGTCACAGCTCAGCAGCAGCTGTGACAGAAACAATATGCTTCTTAATTGCATACTTTATGCCAATTAAGAAAGGATTACAAAAAGCTTTTTTTAGAAATTCACTAAGTAAAAAAAATAATTTCACACCAGGAAGAAATTAACTTAGTAAAATACACATATTTTATTTGTCCCCAACAAGTTAGATGCTTCTCTCTAAGACTCAATTCATCTCTGTCATATCTGTAGTGGGACATTCTTTGTATTCTTAATATTCTCTTCTCGAAGACATTTGTGCAAAGCCTGTCTTGGTTCATGTGTCTTTTGTTTTTATTTTCATATTCTAAGTTTGAGTGTTATTTTTAAAGTTTGTTCTGGATTACCTAAACTCAGCATTTCTTCTTAGTTCTAATAAAACATTTACCTATTTAATCTGTATTTGTTTTTTTCCACACAACACCATAAAATGTTGCTTTCCATGGGCAATGATTAACTGCTAAAACTGTTAGTCCACTGGGTGGCGCTCTGAATTACTATAAACACTGAAATTCCAAGAAAAGAAGCAATGTTTTTGGTCCCAACATCATTCACATGTGAAATTAGTGTTTAGAAATGGTTTACTGGCTCTGTATAACTAAATTGTTCATTGTTTTAGATTTACTCTGTTTGTTTGTGCTGACAGATGAGGAATATGCATTAATCTGCATTCATAAAACTGATTTAATACAGAAAAAAGTTCAGAATTATTTACTTGCACAAACCATTAATGATCATGTCTGATGACTTGGAGGCTCCTTCCGAAATATCCATCTTGTATCTTAATCCGCATTGGAAATGTGGCAGAGTGAAAATGACAGTTACATCACAGATCATTTTACCTGTTTTATAATAAACCAAACAGGCAGTCTGACAGGTTGGGCTTTGGTGAATCTGGAAAGTACCTGGAAGTATTTTAGCGCCAACTGATCTTGACAAAGACCTTCACAATGTATCTATTTAAACTGGGGAACATTTAGGGAAAACCCTATTTACGTGGAAAGATAAAATTAGTTTTATTTTAATTATTCCTGCTCTTATTTCCTGAAATGTTGGCAGGATTATCTGAAGGAATCTAATCTTCTCATTAGCTGCTGCTTCTCTCCCAAAACCACAAACCTGAATGAAATAACGTTTTAAAAAATTTACTTAATATTTGTTCCTACGTTTTTGGCAACATATTCCAGTATATCAGGCTCAGCACACACTGACTGATGATACTTTCATACTCCATCCATTTTCTTGACACCCTTGTCCCTTAGTGGGGTCGGGAGGGTTGCTGGTGCACATCTCCAGCTGACGTTCTGGGCTAGAGGCGGGGTCGGGGGTCACCCTGGACAGGTCACCAGTCTGTCACAGGGCAACACAGAGACACACAGGACAAACAACCATGCACACACACACTCACAACTAGGGACAATTTGGAGAGGCCAATCAACCTGGCAGTCATGTTTTTGGACTGTGGGAGGAAACCGGAGTACCCGGAGAAAACCCACACATGCACAGGGAGAACATGCAAACTCCATGCAGAAAGGCCGGGGCCGGGAATCAAACCCAGAACCTTCTTGCTGCAAGGCAGCAGCTCTACCAACTGCACCACTGTGCTTTCATACTTTTATGTGATAAATATTATTTATATTCTTGTGTAAATTTAGGTCCAGATTAATTCAATTACATATGTGACCCTTGACATGACTTTTGTAACCTTGTCTATTTACTTAGGGTTTTATTTGACATTATGAGACATATATTATCTGATGCGTATCTATTGTTTATTTCAAATAAATTAATTAATAATAACAGCAGCAACAACAACTTGTTGGGTTCTAGAGGTGTTCAGTTTTGTTCCACTGGGGGGAGCCTGAGACTGTCCTGAGGGCGTGGGTCGGTGCTTGCACACCTGTGTGCAATCTACTCGTTCCGAGGCGTATAAGTGGAGGAGGATGCTGACACTTCTCTGCCAGAGTGTTAGCCAGTAATGGTACAGGCCAACCTAGAAACACTCCTGCCTCGAGCAATTCTCCGATCTTGACCTCTCTTGTTTCTGTGTTACAGCTGCCCGTTCTGAACTGTGAGACCTGCAGTCTCCCTCGAGACAGATTCCTCCCCACCTGGAGTCTTACCTGTCCGTCCTCCGCCGCTGATCGAACCCTCAACCGCTGACCAGCCTTTAGCTTTCAAGGTCGCCTTCCGGAACTAACACTTCCCCGGTGCAGGCATTGTGACCCCCTCCCCACCCCCCACCAGACAGCGGACTCCCTGGAAATCTGACTAACCAGCTCTGTCCTTCCCCAGTTGCCGTGAAATCCGCCAAGTGAACCCAGGATTAATTTATCTTTATTTGTGTTTCACTGTAAGTAAACCACATCATTGTATTTCCCGTCTCTGGAGTGTTTCTGCATGTGGGTTAGAAAACTCGACACCAACATGACACAACTATAATAAACTGATCAAAGGCAGGCACAGTTCATATTCATAACATGGAACATTTTGTAACCACTGATTACATAATCATCAGAAAATAATTGTATCCACCCAACCAAAGAATTATAAACTATAATTTTTAATCATACTCTGCCCAGATCCATCCACTTTTGCTTTCATTTTTAAGCCACGCCCCAAAACTGATGAAAGCAGTTCCTCTATAAATTCCCTCCTGGCTCCTCAGTCTCTACAAATAGCATCTTTAATCCCGGAGCAGAGATTAAAGTCATCAAAAGAAGAAGCCATGGTTTGCCAGGTCATCGTCTGTTTTGAACAGAACCTTAAAAAACCGATCGACGTGTGTAAACAAGAAGAGGAGCTTAAAGGCATTCGTGTGAAGTTTCTGATGGACATAATACAGCAGCTACGCCGTGACATAGGTAAATAAATACACCTGCTGAGAAATTCTCATTTCAGATGCATTGAGATGTTTGTAGAACAGATGAAAAGGTTAAATGTAGTTTAAAAACATTTTCAGTTTTAAAATCCATAATTATCACTTAAACGAGACTTTAGATGCGCAGCTATTTGTTCTAAACCGTTTTAAACAATTTAAGATATTAGGAGTGTACAATTTGTCTGACAGGATCACGAGGACTTGAGCTGTGATTACGTCATATATAAAGGATTTTTCTTATTTTAGGTGTCATGGGGCATTTTCTTCAGAAACATATTCCACTCTTGTTTCTGTTTTTCACATCGTCGTTTTACTGTGTCTTTCGGTTTTGTTTAGCGCAAAGGTCGGTCTTTAAGATGGTTTATTTCATTTTAAATTTTCAGCTGTTGCAGCAATGATGATGGCTCTGATCTACAAAGGAAAGACCCTGCAAGAGACACAAACGTTGGCTGAATGCGGAATCAAGCACAAGTCTGAGATCCACGCGGTGATGCGCTGTGATGGAGGAATGGACCTGATCATCCACGACCCTGCTCCACTCTGATCCACTCAACTCAAAACTGGACATTTGCTTTAACTACATAAATCTTCTCCTGTTTGTTGGAAAGATTGTGCATCATTGTAGTAGCGAAATATGATCACTAATCTTATAATAATTGTGAAAGATGTAAAAATGATGTAAAGTGAAAAAAATGAAATTGCCCAGTCATTCTAGTGTATTGTTGTTGGTTTTCACCCCAAAGGCATTAGTAAAAAGATAAATAAATAAAAAAACTCAAATCTCATAAATGAAAATCCAGCAGCATGTTTTTATTTATTTATAATTGTTTGTCAATCTTGGTTATAGTAACATGGTTTTTGCTGTCCCACAAAATAATAGCTCTCTTGTTTAAATAAAACCTGTTTGAAACAAATTATTTAATATTTGATCAAATATTAATCTATTTTCCTCACCCACACGAGTATTGTAAGTAAACTTTTAATCAATTCAGTTTCTTTGAAAACATAAACAATGTGACAAATGCAAGACAACTGTAAATTGCTTAATTTGAATAACTGCAGTTTGCACTTTTAATTTGTCTGCATATTTGATGCTAAAAATAAAGTACAAAATATATTGAATTCAAGTGTGTGAATTTAGTTTTTTGTTTGCCTGTCAGTTTGCTGTTGAACAGAAATATCGCTATTTTAGGACAGTAAAGGATTTTTTTTCTATACTAATGGCAGTCTGATTATTCATTCTTCTTAATAAATTATTCACCCCAGTTAATTTTTATGAAGTTAAGGCATGACAACCTTAGTAGTTTCTGAAGTACTTGTTCCAGTCAGTCTGGCACTGAGAAGTCATGTCCAATAAAATACCTCTTCCTCATTCTGACGCTGACTTTGAACCTTATCAGTTCACCTTAAATGCACCCAGGTCACTGTTTCGTGCAAAGCTGCTGCCACATTTTGATTGACTCTTCAGTAGGAGAATGACAGAAACTAAACATCATCAACCAAGTATTTTAGGTACTTTCCAGCTCCTCGCTCAGTTTTTGTTTCATTTTGTTTGTAAAAAAGCCCCCTGTAAATGATAAGCTTGGCTTTACCGATGAACCGGTTTATTGAGTAAACCAGAGTTTCACCGTAAGAACTGCTGTTTTAATTACCGTAGTATTATTGTTCCGGAGTGGTTAGATAACTTATCTGACCTAAATCTGATAGAGCATTTATGGTGAGAAAAAAATGTCACCAACAATTTAAAAGACCAGAATGCCCCATAAAAAAACTTGGTAATCACTTTGATAAATTTCACAATCAATATGTTTAACATTAATTGCCCTTGAGACGTTTGTTAAATATAAGTTACACCAAGCCAGACAAACAGGTCCCAGAAACAACCACATCACTGAGCAGTGAAAAAGATTTTCACAAGGAGGAGATAGATTTTATTTTCTTAACTTTACACAGATTAATTAAACTAATCAGATTAATAAGCACCGACTCCACCATCTCCCTTAAACCTGGTTTTCTTCTTTCTACTGGCAACATAATCATCACCCAACATTTAATTTGAACTACTAAAGAAGACAGGAAGCTGACATGCTTTTAATTTTATTTATTAAAATTCTGGCTCTTCTGGTGCTAAGAAATAGAGACTTGAGGAAACAGACAACATTCTTCAGATCTATCAGTGTTTAATTTTGGAGAACCAAAACTGCAAATTATGGTCAAAACTTCCTCCGTGTGGTTTTCTGCTGCTGTCGCCCATCTGCTTCAACACATAGTTCATTCTGAGACAATGTTCTACACAAACTTGACATTAGCTGCGTGGTGCTCAAACTCACAATGCTGAATTATTATTAACTCTAATTCCAAGAAGAGATGGTCTCAACATCATTTTCATGTACAATAGTATTAAGAAATGGTTTACAGGCTCTGTATAACTAAAACTGTTTATTGTTATAGAGTTACTCTGTTTTTGTGTGCTCACAGATGAAGAATATTTATTATTCTGCATTCATCAAATTGATTTAATAAACCAAAAAGTACATAATTGTTTACTTGGACTAAACCATTAATGATTGTGTTTGATGATTTGAAGGGTCCTTCCAAAAGGTCCATCTTGTATTTTGATACACATTTAAATGTTACAGAGTTAAAGTGAAAGTTACATAACAAATTATTTTACCTAAACCAGACTGACAGGTTGGGCCTTGGAGAATCTGGAAAATACCTGGAAGTCATGTATTTTACTGCCAAATGATCTTGACAAAGACCTTAACAATGTTTTTATTTAAAATGGGGAACAGTTAGGGGAAATCCTACTTATTAGAAAAGATGAACTTAATTTTATTTGAATTATTGCAGCTCTTATTTCCTAAAATGTTCGAAGGATTATCTGGAGGAATCTTCTTGTTAGCTGCTGCCTCTCTCTCAAAACTCCAAGCCTGAATTAAATAATGTTTTAAAGAATTAATTTAATATTTTATATTATTATCTCTTATAGAAATAAATATTATCCTATAGGCCTTCGATTTTTAAGAGTCTGTTTTCTGACAGACTCTGTTTTCTAGTAAATCAGGCTGATGATACTTTCATAGTTTTACGTGATAAACATTATGTATATTGTTGTGTAAATTTAGGTCCAGATTAATTCAATTACATATGTGACCCTTGACATGACTTTAGTAACCTTGTCTAAATATTTAACGTTTATTTTACATTATGAGACGTATGTTATCTTGTAATAAGTTGTAAGATTGGTAAAGTTTGCATATTTCAAATAACTGAATAATAATAATTACTATCAGAAAATATAATCTTATCCACCCAACCAAAGAATTATAAATTCAAGAGGTGCTGGTGCCCATATAATTTTTAATCATACCTGGTCGGATTCACTTTCATTTTTCATGTTTAAGTCACGCCCCAAAACTGCTTTCATCAGTTTTGGGGCGTGACTTCGTATAGCCTATAAATTCCCTCCCGGCTCCTCAGTCTCTACAAATAGCATCTTTAATCCCGGAGCAGAGATTAAAGTCATCAAAAGAAGAAGCCATGGTTTGCCAGGTCATCGTCTGTTTTGAACAGAACCTTAAAAAACCGATCGACGTGTGTAAACAAGAAGAGGAGCTTAAAGGCATTCTTGTGAAGTTTCTGATGGACATAATACAGCAGCTACGCCGTGACATAGGTAAATAAATACACCTGCTGAGAAATTCTCATTTCAGATGCATTGAGATGTTTGTAGAACAGATGAAAAGGTTAAATGTAGTTTAAAAACATTTTCAGTTTTAAAATCCATAATTATCACTTAAACGAGACTTTAGATGCGCAGCTATTTGTTCTAAACCGTTTTAAACTATTTAAGATATTAGGAGTGTACAATTTGTCTGACAGGATCACAAGGACTTGAGCTGTGATTACGTCATATATAAAGGATTTTTCTTATTTTAGGTGTCATGGGGCATTTTCTTCAGAAACAAAATCCACTTTTGCTTTTCACATCGTTTTACTGTATATTTCGGTTTTATTTTGGTCGGTCTATAAGATGGTTTGTTTCATTTTAAATTTTCAGCTGTTGCAGCAATGATGATGGCTCTGATCTACAAAGGAAAGACCCTGCAAGAGACACAAACGTTGGCTGAATGCGGAATCAAGCACAAGTCTGAGATCCACGCGGTGATGCGCTGTGATGGAGGAATGGACCTGATCATCCACGACCCTGCTCCACTCTGATCCACTCAACTCAAAACTGGACATTTGCTTTTACTACATAAATCTTCTCCTGTTTGTTGGAAAGATTGTGCATCATTGTAGTAGGGAAATATGATCACTAAGCTTATAATATTGTGACAGAAATGATCTGTAAAATGAAAACAAAAATGAAATCGCCCAGTAATTCGTATTTATTATTGTCGATTTTCACCCCAAAGCCTTTATATAAAAAAAAACCCTTAAAAATTTCATACATGGATGAAATTTTCCCGAAGCATGCTTTTATTTATCTACATTTGTTTGTCAATATTGTTGATTATTTTTTCTGGTTATGTAGTATGTAGGCGAGAATTCAACCTGTGAGACTCTCTTCAGTCTACCGGTATCATCAATTTCCTCCGCCTCAGCCAGCCAGATTGTCGCTCCGCTCTAGCCAATCACCAAGCAATGGCTCCTTCAAAAGGCCAAGCATCCACTGATCCACCTGCGCTTCGCCCCACCTCCGTCTCCCTCATCCTCCGGGCATCTTTCAGGCTCCCTCCAGGCTCCTTCCACCACCAGTGTCTGGGCCCGAGGGAAGACAACCCTGCGCTTCGCTCCACGCTGGTCATCCAAGTCTGCCGATTCTCAGCACCACGCACGTCTTCCACTGGAGTTCGAGCCCCAAAGAACTTTGGGTCAATAAAACTTTCTAACTGCTGCTTTTTCCTCTGTGTGAGTCTTTACAGACATGGTTTTCTGTTGGTGGGTTGGTCGATGTGGGCGTGACGTCATCATGATGAATGGGAAGGTTACTATGGCAAGCCGTTTTAACATAAATTCGGTTTACCGCCCTTACATTCCAGATATCTCAAATTGTTTAACGACTAGACGTTTTAGCGATTTAAGATATCTCCAATTATATTTCGACTAGACAAAATAACTATTTGAGATATCTCTAATTACATTCTGACTAGTCGAAATGACGTCAGATTTACCATTGACTTGAATGGAGATTTCAATTCAAGATATCTTAAATGAATTACTGACCATCTGAAATACAGATTTCAGATATCTTCAATTAAATTATGACTAGTCATAAGTAAATTCAAGATATCTTGATTTTAGTTTTGACTAGTCATAATTCTAATTAAAGATATCTCAAATTACTCCATAATTCAAGATATCTTAAATGTATTTTTGGATAGGAGAAATGTTATTTTGACTAGTGAAAACTAAATTATAGATATCTTAAACGCAAATAACGACTAGACAAAACTAAATTAAAGATATCTTGAATTGTAATTTTGACTAGTCAAAATTCCTTTTAAGATATCTATAAATGAATTGGAGATATCTTAAATTATTCAGCTTTTCCATTTAAGATATCTTAAATTGACATTTCGACTAGTCAGAATGACATCACTGATATCTTGAATTATTATTCTGTCTAGTCAAAACGTCCCAGACTTACGTATAAATTTGAAAGTTTAATAAAACAATGAAAAATAGAGAAAACGAAAAAAGATGTTTAAAAATGCGCTACTTCATGTTGAAAATGGTTTGACAATAATAATTTTAGCTGTTTTTAAGTGCATTCGGTTTGTCAGAAATTGATAAACAGGATATTCTTTGTAGATGTTAGAAGCAATCCTATAGTTTCTGAAGTTTTGCTATCTTCGCTTAACATTGTCGAGCTCTTTCTAATTTGTGGCATTTACGTTACTGACAATTTTGTACAGGAAACATAAAATTCTGAGGCAACTGTTTGGACACCACAAAGGGGCTTCAACGTCATTCTTATTTCAGATATCTAAAATTGTAATTTTGACTAGTCATAATTGTGTCGAAGATATCTTAAGTCGTAATTACGGATATGTGTCCCGTCAAATGACAGATCCAGTGACGTCATTTGAGATATCTTGAAAGGACTTTTGACTAGTCAAAATGTAATTGAAGATATCTTGAATTATTATTCTTACTAGTCAGAATGTAAATACAGATATCTTAAATTACCATTACGGATAGTCAAAATGTAGTTTTGCCTAGTCAAAATGCATTTTTAGATATCTGGAATGTAATTAAGGATAGTCAGACGAAACCGAATTTATGTTAAAACGGCTTGCCATAGGGTTACTGACTGCTGGCTTTGTGTGCGTGAGGAAATCAGTGAGCGGGGTGGTCAGTCCTCGCAAAGTTTGGAGCATGATAATCAAAATTAAATAAATCGATAATTGTGACAGAACAAAGAAGAGGTTTTGAGTTGATTGATACACGGACAGAGGAGATTCCCCAAGTTAATCCAGTGCGGTCCTCTACGACCATTAATTTGCTGTGTTTTATAATAATAAAACATGATTATTATTATTAAAGCTTTGGCGCAAAAAAAATGATTGAAAATCGATTTATTTACTGCCTGTTTATGTCTGTTAAGGCTCAGATGGAACGGCACTGAAAGCAGACTACGAACACAATAGAGACACAATCAGATGACCGATTACCCCGCGATAATAACTCAGAAATATTCCATGGAAAATCTTCATAACATTGTATTAAAGCAGAAATTACGGCGGCCACCGTAAGAAAGGCTTACCTCATTCAAACTGAGTTACTGAGTCCCACTGCCTCCTAAACAACGAGAGCGGAGAAGGAGGAAGCGCTCTGCTGAAGGCGCTGTTGTGCGCCTTCAAAATAAAAGCACGCGAGTGGAAATTTTCAAAATTCTTCCCAACTGCGACGACATTTTTGGGGGAGGACATTCCCCTTCCCCTGCCCACCCGCCCCGCTCCAATGACTGTGGCGTTCATAAATCGGGTCAACCTTGAGCTAAACGCTCTTACTCCACAGAGAGCGAATATCCAGTATCGAACTTGAAAATAACTTCGCTGCAGTTGGTAAATTGGACTGAATTATTGTTCTAACAATGATAGGGGGGACCTAAAAATTTGTTGTTCATTTTTTCTGAAAGAAATGGCAGACTTATTTTTTTTTTTTCTTTTGCATTTTCATATTGATATCATCTATGCAAACGTTTCTTCAGTGATTTTTTCTGGCGGGGGCACAATTCTAGACTTCTCCAAGGTTGAGGGGTTCCGAACCCTCTGACCCACCCCAAATATATTTTATGCCGATGTCTGATGACTTGAAGGCTCCTTCCAAAAGGTCCATCTTGTATCTTAATCCATATTGGAAATGTTGCAGAATTTAAGTGAAAGTTACATCACAAATCCTTTTACCTGTTTTATAATAAACCAAACAGGCAGTGTGACAGGTTGAGCCTTGGTGAATCTGGAAAGTATTCCTGGAAGTACTTTACCGCCAACTGATCTTTACATTCCCGACACACCGACTGATGATACTTTTACTCGACATTATGAGATGTCATAATACAATAAGTTGGAAGATGGGAATAATTTGTATATTCCAAATAAATAAATAATAATAATAATAGTAAATGGGTCAAAGGAAGGCACAGTTCATATCCATAACATGCAACATTATGTAATCAGTGATTACAATATCTTCAGAAAATGATTTATTCACTTTTTTATTTTTTATTTTTAAGCCACGCCTTTACCAAAAATGAAAGCAAAAATGTTCCTTCGTCATCATATATAAGTACCTCGCTGCTGTTCAGTCTCTGCACATTACAGCTTTAATTCCGGAGCAGAGTTTAAAGTCATTAAGAAAAAGCTATGGTTTGCCAGGTCATCATCCGTCTTGATCGGAACATTAAACTACCGGTTGATGTGTGTCAACAAGAAGAGGAGCTTAAACACATTCTTGTGAAGATTCTGAAGGGCATGATTGTGGAGCTTATCTGTAACACAGGTAAATACACCTGTTGAGAAATTCTAATTTCAAATGCATTGAGACATAGAACAGATGGAAAGATGAATTGTAGTTAAAAAGCTAATTTACATGCAGTTTTAAAATCCACAATTACTTTAGACTTTAGATGCGCAGCTATTTGTTTTAAACCGTTTAAAACAATTTAAGATATTAGGGGTGAACAATTTGTCTGATGGGATCACAAGGACGTTTTAAGGGCTGTGATTACATCATATATATGATTTTATATTTATAGAAAATTATATAAATATATTGTTTTGGACATATAGCCTTACTGTGTCTCTCGATTTTGTTTTGCGCAAAGGTCAGTCTTTGAGATGATTTATTTCATTTTAAATTTTCACTAATATACGTGCATATTTTATTTTATGTTTTACAGAAAAAGCCACAATGGTTCTGATCTACAAAGGAAAGATCCTTCAAGACACCCAAACATTAGCCGAATGCGGGATCAAGCACAAGTCCGAGGTCCACGCGCTGTTGCGCTGCACAGGTAAGAATAACAATACTTTATTGTATTTCAGATATACTTACTTTTGTGAAAGTACATTTTAAATATACTAAATATTAAGTGTACTACCTATAAATATATACGAACTATACTAAAAGTATGCTTGTACCAATTTTGACATTACAACTTACATACTTAAATATAATTGTAAAATACACTTTTAAGAAATATATTACATAAAAGTATACTTTTAAGTGAACAAAATATGTATTTGATCAAGTAATGAAACAGTATGCATTTACAGATATTTTTTGTATATTTTAAAATATAGGCTCAAAATAAAATTGTTTAAACTTCACTTAATGCTTACTTTAAATGTAAACTATTAAGCATACTAAAACTTCAGTATGTTTTAAATTACATCTGAGTCTATAGGCTTATAAAGTATGTCTTTTAGATGACTTAATCTTTTACTCTTTTTGTTAAAATGGCAAAGAATAAAAAATAACAATCCCTATACTGAAATTTGATGTAAGGTGGTATAACAAAGTAACTAAGGTGTTTATGCCAAAATATAAAATATATACACTTTAGTGACAAAGGTGCTACAACAGAAACTTTACTTGTCCTTAACAATAAATGTAGCAGGTATCTTCAGTTTTACATTTTTCAGAATATGATCTGTTGTTTGTTTTTTTTACTAAAACACGAAGTTGTCTTTCTTTATCCAATCCATTTTCAGATGTGAGATGTAATATCTATTACTAAACAACATTAGCTCCAGTTCACACTCCAGACAACGTGGTGGCGGTATTGTACACTTTCAGTTTTTTTTAAGTGCTATAAAAAGAAAAAAAGCCATAAAGCCAGGGAAGATAACACTGTTCAAATTCGCCATTTTTGAGAAGGACCTCGCTGCAACAAATAGAAAGGGACGGGGAAGGACCAAAGTCAGTCTCATACCTTATTTGGAAATGGGGCCATTGCACAAATTCATCATTCAAGTTTACAAGTTTCATAGCTTTAGAGTTGGTGCATATTTTTAAAGATTCTAAAAAGCATCTTACATAAGCTCTAAAGACAGTGAGGTTGGGTTTGTTTTTAGCAGATTTACAGGCATGTATGTGGAACTTAGCCAAAAGAATAAGAAAATTTATAATATATTATTTCCCAGATATAGTATTAGTGGAAATACCAAATAAAACCTGTTTAACATTTAAAGGAATAAGTACATTACATATCCGACTAAAGAAAGTATTGAAAACACACCAAAAGGTTTTGCTAAACGAAAATTCCTAAAAAAGGTGGGTTAATGTTTCTTGTTCAATGTGACAAAAAAGAACAGAGAGGATCAATATTTGGAATATATTTTCTCAGTATTGAATTTACAGAGTAACACCTGTGCAAAATTTTAAGAGATACCTTGCGTAGTTTGTTTGAGATAAAAAACGTTCTTGGCAATAACCATGTTTATTCTCAAACAATATCTGAATAAAGATTGTTCCAAAAAATACAGAAGCAGTTTTGCTTAATGGTATTCCTTTGGATTATTTCTTTAATATGTTTATTACTGGTTTTGATACTAAGGAATGATTCTGAATTACCAATAAATAACTCTGGTAATTTGGGATATTGGATATGGACTCTGAGATTGAAATAAGAAATTTCAAACCTGCTGGAATAGCATCAAAAACAACCACATATTCTTTAGGTGTCACAGGAAAGTTATATTTACAAAGAAATTCACCATAATTGAACAATTGACCATTCTCGTTAAACAATTGTTTAACGAGAATGTTTAATTGTTTAATCCACCCAATTCTTAAAGAATAAGGATTTATGCTTGAAGCAAATATTTTGGTTATTCCAAATAAAAACCGTTATGAGGGGAAAAAATTATGTTTATAAACTAATGTCCAGGATAAAAGAAGTTGTTTGTGGAAGCTAGATAAATTAACAGGGAGCTTTTCTATTTTGAAGTTACATTTTAATAAAAAGTCTAAAGACCGCGAAAGGTGAACCGCGTTATAGCGAGGGATCGCTGTACTTCTAAATCTGCTCCTTAGTCGCATCTTTTCGAGCTTGCTACTGCCTCTAGTGGCGTGGGGGTGGTAGCATAACTGGTATAATTACATTACTAAATCAGAATACTACAACGTCTTTATTATTTACTATTAATTTCGGAATTCCTGGCAAAAGATAAAAGATAACTTATCCTTTACCAGAAAGGGTTCTGCGCAGTATCTTGGCTGTGCCTAGTACTGCACATTTCTGGACTGAGATGTCTGATGTTGTTCCTGGGATCTGTTTTAGCCACTGCTCCAGTTTGGGGGTTTCTGCCCCGAGGGCCCTGATGACCACAGGCACCACTGTGGTCTTCACCTTCCAGACCTTTTCCAGTTCCTCCCTGAGGCCCTGGTATTTCTCCAGTTTCTCATGCTCCTTTTTCTTGATGTTGTAGTCACTTGGTATTGCTACATCCACCACAACGGCTTTCCTCTGTTCTTTGTCCACCACCACAATGTCCGGTTGGTTCTCCATCACCATCTTGTCTGTCTGGATCTGGATCCCACAGGATCTTAGCTCGGTCATTCTCCACCACCTTTGGGGGTGTTTCCCACTTCGATCTCGGGGCTTCCAGTCCATATTCTGCACAGATGTTCCTGTACACTATGCCGCCACCTGGTTATGTCGTTCCATGTACGCTTTCCCTGCCAGCATCTTGCACCCTGCTGTTATGTGCTGGACTGTCTCAGGGGCCTCCTTGCACAACCTACACCTTGGGTCTTGTCTGGTGTGGTAGATCTGAGCCTCTATTGCTCTGGTGTTTAGGGCCTGTTCCTGTGCAGCCAGGATGAGAGACTCTGTGCTGTCCTTGAGTCCAGCTTTGTCCAGCCATTGGTAGGATTTCCTGATATCAGCCACTTCAGTTTTCGTCGGTGGTACATCCCATGTAGGGGCTTTATCTCCCATGATGGAACCTCTAGTACCTCATCCTCTGTTCTCCATTGCCTGAGACATTCGCTGAGCATATCGTCCATTGAGGCTTTGTCCTTGATGCATTTATGGATCTTGGATGTTTCATCCTGGACAGTGGCTCTCACACTCACTAGTCCTCTGCCTCCTTCCTTACGGCTCGTGTTCAGTCTCAGGGTGCTGGATTTGGGGTGGAACCCTCCATGCATGGTTAGTAGCTTCCGAGTCTTAACATCCGTGGCCTTTATCTCTTCCATTGACCAGCTAATTATTCCGGCAGGGTATCTGATTACTGGTAAGGCATAGCTGTTTATTGCACGGATCTTGTTCTTGCCATTGAGCTGGCTTCTCAGGACTTGCCTTATTCGTTGGAGGTATTTGGCTGTGGCTCCTTTCCTTGTGACCTCATCGAGTTTGCCATCTGCTTGTGGTATTCCCAGGTGCTTGTAACTGTCCTCAATGTTTGCTATTGTTCCTTCTGGGAGTGAGACCCCTTCTGTGCGGACGACCTTCCCTCTCTTTGTAACCATCCGACCACACTTTTCTAGTCCGAATGACATCCCAATGTCAGTGCTGTATATCCTGGTGGTGTGGATTAGTGAGTTGATATATGAGGAACCAAGGAAATAAGGAGACATGAAAAAAACATGATCAACTATAATCAAAATTCCATTTGCAATGTAAGAAGTCTAATTGAGCAAAAGTAAATAAACAAATGAATTAGGTACAGAAGAATAACCAGGGTTCAGATGCAAGCAAAAATTCACGTTTTTGTTTTTACAGTTCTATGTATGTTATTCTGAGAGACTTTTTTTTTAAAAAAGTAAGATGAAATTATTTATCTATCAAGGTGAAAATTTTCCTTTGACTCTAAAACAATAAATCATATTCATAGAATCACATTATCAACAATTTGTGAAAAAAGAAAAATACTGAGCACGCTATAGGAGGTATTTTAAGAAAAGACTCAAAATAGTTACAATTCAAAAGTATCAGGATGAACACGAGTAATGAATTTGGCTGGGAATTACAGCACTGTGGATGATTTGGGCAATTGTGTGTAGGTTTGTGTATAGGTGTGTAAATATATGTGTGTGTGTAAATCGCAGAGATGGAACCAAGTCATTGTTTTCCAAGTCTCAAGTCTTTGTCCTCATTTGTCCTCAAAATTATGCCAACTTTGCATGATTTTGTAAATTATGATAATTTAATGCAAAGTTGGCATTTTTAATGGATTTTCAAAGCAACTTTTAGAGCAACTTTGCATTAAAAGTGTCATTATTTACTGAATGACACTTTATGACAACAGTCATAAACATTCATAAAGACTTATTTATGTTCATGACAGATGTTATGTCATGTTTATGACAGTGTCATGTCAGTCTTATGCACACCCCTTCAAATAAAGTGTTACCGGATATGAAAATAACTGTAAATTGCTTAATTTAAATAATTGATATTTGGACTTTTAATTTGTCAGAATGTTTAATGCTAAAAATAAATGAAGAACCAAATATTCAGTTCTTTGTCAGAGTATTCATTTTCTTGATAAACTGTAAATTGTTCACCCCAGTTAATTTTTATGAAGTTAAGGTGTGAACAATAAAAACTATAATATTTATTCCAGATAAATATTATAGTAGAGATTTTTTATTTATCCATCCATCCATCCATCCATCCATCCATCCATCCATTTATCCATCCATCCATCCATCCATCCATCCATCCATCCATTTATCCATCCATCCATCCATCCACCTGCTCTTCTTTACATGTAGGCATATCTTCAGCGATCAGCTGCAAAGCGAAAGTCACATGACTCGTAAAGAACAACCGGAGTCAAAATCAAAAGTTTCCTTCTATTAGACCTAAAATAATATAAAGTTGACTTCATGTGTTGCAGCAGAAATCAAAAGCCCTTCCAAGATGAACGATAAAACTAAGCGCTACAACCTGAGCGACTCTACAATCCGATTCACGGCTGAAGAGGATCAGTTTGACTGTGAGTGGCTCCTTTCAGTTCACCAGCGCTGCAGCTAAAAGTTTTCACTGTATTTGTGATAGTTAGTTTGTATTTAAACATGCTGGAGGATCTCATTGGATGTTTCTGTAGTTCTATACGAAGGTTTTGATTCCCTAAGAGCCCGGATGTCCTGTGGACATGTGGTGACCCCAATGTCTCTCACGAAGTGGTGCGAACAATTGCTCAAACAGGTGGGATATGATTCAAATATAATCTTATTCAAAACCGAAAACAGAACAAAAAGGAGAATTGTAAGCTGGTTTCGTGGAACTATAGTTTTATTCTGGCTCAGATGAATAGTAATGATGTGATTGGGTTTGTGCTTCCTGGTGGTGTTTATTTTCAACATGTATTTTCCACAACAGAAAGGTGCTGACACGGTACAGTTTTTTTGAATATAGTTTTCTTGTCATTAAATGCTTTTCATATGTAATTTTCCATAAATATTAAAATCTTGAAGTAAATGCATCTATTCTCTTTCAAAACATTTTTTTCTTTATTTGAGTTGTAGATATCTGACTTCAATGTACAGAAAGAGATAATCAAATTATGAACGTGTTTGTAGTTTCAATGATGTACATCATTTTTGATTTCAAATGTGAAATGCAAAATATTTTATTCTATGGGTTCTACTCTTTTTAATTGGACTAAATGGATATCTGTTGTTTCTGCTGCTTTTAGTTTATTTACCTTTGACAGATTCACTGTAAATCTTTTAATTCTAACTTTCCAAAAACAAGTTCTCAAATGTGAAATTTAGAGTTAAAGAGCATTTCAATACATCACTTTCCGTGTTGACATAACATTTTTAACAGAATATTGACAAATGGTTAAAAGGACGTGAGAAACCTATCAGATTGTTGAACATGTAAGTGTCTTTTTTGTCTTTAATCCTGAATATTTCTGTGACTATTTAAACAAAGGGAAAATCCAGGTTTGTGTGCGGTCAGTCTGACTGTGATGCTGAGTGGTCTTATCAGGAGGTTTGCAAAATGGCCGTGCTGACCCTGAAGAAATGAAGAACTTTGAGACGACGATGGCCCTGAATGCTTCCGCCAGAGATCCTAACATAAAGTTTGTAAGTATCTTACTAATGATGTAATGATAACTGCAGGCTTGAGTCTGACTCAAATCCCTCTGTTCCTCTGTCACCTCCCAAACACACCTAATGTCAATCACCTGACAGTGTCCAGGCTGCACGACTCGTATGACCAGAGGGAGCAACTTAAACCTCTATGTCTACTGCTATGTGTGCTCAGCAAAGACCGGACGCAGCTTTGGGTTCTGCTGGCAGTGTCTGAGGGAGTGGAAAGGTCGACAGCCTCGATCCGACCGCTGCGAAAACGACAACTGCCACAATTCTGCCCTGAAGACGCTGAGAGAGTGTCCAGAAGTCCAAATTCAGCTATCGGGAGGACTCAAAGGGTTTCCATCAGTCCGTGCCTGTCCCACCTGTGGCTCACTGATCCAGCACACTGGGACAGGATGCAATAATATGAAATGTCCTCGATGTAAGATGTCATTTTGTTTTGGCTGCCTAAAGACTGGTAACTGCTACGGATGTTGCCCCAGTGGCATTGCTCCTAGGCAGACGTCCATTCCTGTGTGGGATGGATGTCTATTCCACACAGGAAGAGACGTTAATTCTGTTCTGTGTCCATGATATGATGTACTCATGAATATACATCCCATGTGATGTAATATATGAGCTACCACTGTTTATTTACCTGATTGTCCTTGATACGCATGGATAATCTTTAAAATCCAACTTTCTACAATTTGAACGATCTTTGTACTTTGCTTACTACAAAGTAGCTTCCAAATAAATCTTGTCATTTTCTCAAATTGATTATGAAACTGCGCAGATGAAACACCCCTTAAACTAAAGGATGTACACAAATATGTAGCTGTTGTGCTGTTTATTGCTTCTATTATTGTATTTGCATCAATACTCCTATCATATTGTGTAGCTGTTTTATTCTTCTTTAACCATTCTGTGTCATTTGTTTGCATTTTTGCAATGGTACAAACTGAAATCAGGAATTGTTGAACAAATAAAAATGTTGCTATTGTTTGGCTACATAAAGAGTGAAACTTAATCCAAATAATTTACAATTATTCAGTTTGAATAATTAGACAGTGCTTAAAGAGCCAGAACACAAAGTGTATCTACGACATCGGCCAGAACTGTTGTGTTCCTTGTGACTTTTGAACCAGAGAAAACCTCATGTATGTCTTCCATGGGTGAAGAGGAAAGACGACTGGAATATTATTCAGTGACTAAAGTCTTGTTGTCACATGAAGCAAATTTAGCATTTCATTTGGAAATCAAGGTACTGAGTGAGGAAGTCAACAAGTTTCTTGACCTAAACCTGATAGAAAATTGATGGAAGTTGAGAAAAAATGTTTAATAATCACTCACTCCACCATCTCCCCTAAACCTGCTTTTCTTCTCTCTACTGGCAACATAATCATCGCACAATATTTAGTTTGAACCACTGAAGACGACAGGATGCCGCCATGCTTTTAATTTTATTTGTGTTAAATTCAGATAGGCAACATTTTTCAGATCTGTCAGTGTTTAATTTTGGGGAACCAAAACTGCAAACTATGATCAAAACTTCCTGACTGTATTTAAACTCCATGTGGATTTCTGCTGTTGTCGCCCACCTGCTTTAAAATCTAGTTCATTCTGAGACGATGTTCTGCACAAATTTGACATGAGCTACTGCTTCCTTTTCAAATCTAAAAACAGTCTATACACTCTCTTCTGACATCATTGAGGCATTTTTATCCACAGCTGCTGTTCTCTTCTTTGAACTCATTTTCTGTAAACAAAGAGGAAACTGTGTGTGGAAACCTTAGTAGTTTCTGAAGTACTTGTTCCAGTCAGTCTGGTACTAAGAAGTCATGTCCAATAAAATACCTCTTCCTCATTCTGACGCTGACTTTGAACCTTATCAGTTCACCTTAAATGCACCCAGGTGACTGTTTCGTGCAAAGTTGCTGCCACATTTTGATTGACTCTTCAGTAGGAGAATGACAGAAACTAAACATCATCAGCCAAGTATTTTAGGTATTTTCCAGCTCCTCACTCAGTGTTTTTTTTTTTTCATTTTGTTTGTAGCAGACGCCCTCTGTAAATGATAGGCTTGGCTTTACTGATGAACCGGTTTATTGAGTAAACCAGAGTTTCGCCGTAAGAACTGTGCACAAAGACAAAAGACAATGTAAGCTACACACAGTGGCGCAACTACATATTTTTCAGGTGGATGCGAAAACATAAATCGCCCCCCCCCCCACCCCCGGAACATCAGGGCGACGTCTCCCCCCTCCCCCCCAGGCGACGATACATGAAGGGTAAAACTCGCGACCTTTACCTCGTTATGTGAAGGAGCGAAAGGCGCCCTGAAGTGTTTGGGAAAACGTCATCGGCGCGTCGCCCCCTCCAGACGGGGTTTTTGCGCCCCCCCTGGAGCTGCGCCCCTATATGCGTTGCATACCTGCACACCCACTTTTTGCGCCACTGGCTACACAATGCCCTTACAACCGTAACGTTTCAACCACAACATAACATTCACTACTAAAATAGAAAATATCGATTCGCATTCATAAACCAAACAAATATGCTTATACAGAAAGCAAATTTACAATTTCAATCAATCAATAAAAGACATTTCCTTATTTACAAAATAAAAATACCTTGTGCCCAGTGATGAAAGTAGGCGGTACGGTCGATTCTGCCTGCCCCTAAAAGATTTAGTGGGTGTACGCAGTACCTGCAAGAGGGGATGCAGCTGTCTGCAGTAAAGAATCAGTGGGTTCACTGTGCAGTCGTGAATGCGCCTATCAGCCGTGACTGATTAGTTTTGCAAGAACAATCTAAAACATGACTTAACCGTTGATAAATAGCTTTTTCTCCATTTCATATTATTTCTGAACTGTTCGTGCTTCGTTAGAACAGGGGTGCAATCGGGGCCGGTTCTAGCATGGATACATGTGGGGGCAGGCAAAAATGTTAAGAGGGCATCCTTATGCATACATATTAGGTGTTGATAGACTTTATGTATTTTATGGTGGACTATAAAATGAGAAAAGTCGAGTAGAAGTCGACTCCTGCAGTGATGTCATAGAAACGTAACCAAACTTCATAACAACCGCAGGCTGTATTATATTCACTGCAAATATTGACAAAAAAGCCCTTTAAGTATGCAGGAATAAACGTATAAGAAACAGAACATCATCACAGGCTTCATTGTCAGCAGCGGATTAAAGTCTGAAAAGTTGCACAAAGTCAAGTGTGACTTTTTTCCCCCTCCTAGGACTGATGATCACATATGCTGCACATATAGGAGTATATGATGGTGACCTCACATTCAGCCCGAAAATAGAATAAAAAGAGACAGTTGTAAGCCAGTTTTGTGGAACTATCTTATTCTGAGTCAGATGAAAAGTAATTAGGTTTCGTGTTTCCTGAAGGTGTTTATTTTCCACATATATATTCCAGAACAGAATGATGCTGACAGCTATTCTTTTCCGGATCTAGTTTTCTGGTCATTAAATCCTTTTTTAAAATCTAATTTTCCACAAATATTAAAATCTTATTGAAGAAAATGTATATATCCTCTTTTAAATTTTTTCTTCATTAAGATTTTGTTTGCTTTATTTGAGTTGTAGATACCCGACGTCCAACGTACAGAAACAGAGAATAACCAAAAGCAAAACCTACGCAAATCTTTTAATTATAATACTCTGACATATAGAACTGTAATTCTAATTACATTTATATTTTTTGCTTTTATTGTGAATGTGAAATAATTTACTCTGATGTGTAAATCAGTCAAAATCTGTTGTTTAGCTTATTTTTCTTCAACAGATTCACTGTTAAAAAATGAAAGTTAACTTTCCAAAAACAAGTTATGATTTGTGAAATTTAAAACATTGTGCCATAAATTAGCACAATATTTTCTCTGCTGGCATTAAACATTTTAACCATGTATTGGTGTAACATTGGCAGAATATTGACAAGTAGTTAATGTCACGATTCGCGTTTCTGTGTGCTTATTTTTGAGATTTTTCTGTGGTTTCCTGTTCCCTGAGTTCTGTCTCCGCATCTCCCCATTAATTGTTTCCCAGGTGTGTTTCATTCCCGTGATTACCCCGTGTGTCTTTAGTTCCACCTGTTTCTGTGTTGCTCGTCGGATCCTTGTCATGTGTTGCCAGTTTCTCAGTGCCGTCAGACGTTCGTCCTGTTGTTCTGTACCTTGGATTATTTTGATTAAACTCATTTTTTCACCACATCCTGGGTCTTCCTGCGTCCTAGCCTTCACCACCACCAAACCTCTTTATGACAGAAGGATCCGACCACAACTACGTTTACCTTCTCTATGGATCCAGGACTAACCCTTGGAGGGGAACGCGGCTGGTTCTCTGCCCACCAGAGGTCTGAACCCGCCTCCATCACCGCCCTGAGCCGCCGGAGGTCCTGGAACCTGGGCTCCGCCTGCAGCTGCCTCCTGTTCCTGTCCCGAGGCAGCGCAAGTCCCCGCTGCCTCCGGTCCCCGCGCCAAGGCGGCAACTATCTTCACCCCCAGAGTTTCCTGAGTTTGTGGATTTGGCTCCAACCCCCAGTTTGCAGATGAGCCCCTGTCTCCAGATTCTGCTCCTCCCGAGCCGTCCTGCCGGTCCTCCAGAGTCTGCTCCTCGTGCTCCTTCCGAGCTTCCTGGCTTCCAGGGCCACCAGCCGGTCCTACGGCCCGAGCGCCTCCTGCTGCGGCGGCGGCGACGACCTGAACCGCTGCCTGGTCTGTGCTTCCTGAGCCGGCGGCTGAGACCGCCGCAATCGCCTCCAAGTCAGTGCTTCCTGTGCCGGCGACACCCGCCGGCGCCGACGTCGCCACCCACCGCGGCCCAAGCTCCGCCTCCTCTTCCGTGGGTGGCCCCCGGACTGTTATCCTGTGTTTTGAGTTCCTGTTTGGATTAAGTTTTGTTTCCTGGACTCTTGCCCTCCTGCCGTCGCCCCTCTGCCCACCCTGTTGGGTTGTTTTTGTTTTTGGCTTTTGGACTTTTCTGTTGGGTGTCTGGTAGCCGCCACTTGAGGAGAGGGTACTGTTACAATTCGTGTTTCTGTGCGTTTATTTTTGAGATTTTTCTGTGGTTTCCTGTTCCCTGAGTTCTGTCTCCCCGTTTATTGTTTCCCAGGTGTGTTTCATTCCCGTGATTACTGTTGAGGAAAACCTTATTTAACTATTAAAAAAACTAGGCTCGGGCTTTCCTCCTGGTCCCAGGCTCTTTCTCGTATCAGAAGCCGCAGCCGTGTGGCACAAAACAGAGGCGCACGCTATGTGTTGACGTCACAGAAGCTCAGAGTTTAATCCAATCAGTGGACAGTATAACATAAGACAGAAAATTTAAAGAAAACACAGTCACACATTAGTCACCTGAGAGAATAAGACAGATAGAGAAAAAACGAAGACGTCTTCGGAGAAATAGTCAGCCCAAAAGGAGCTAAAAATTGGCTATTTCTGGCTCATTTTCTTTGTGCAAGAGGTTTTATACTAGTAGCTGTGTTCTATTCAAATAGGGTGCAACACCTCTCGACCAACCAAAAAGCTGTCTCTGACCCTTTTCAAATTCAGAAAATCCCTAGAGTTCCTTCAGAAACAAAAACGCGGCTTCTCCTTTTGTTTTAAATAAGTTAGAAGCAGGATGTCTCCGATCCCCTGTTGGTTTATGGCCTTTCACAAATTACTGTGAAACAGCTGGAACTTCCACTGGTGATATCCTTACATAAAAAACTAATTTGAAACCTTATACGACAATTTACTCTAGACCAAAAAGTAAAGGTCAATAAGCCAGAATAAGTTTCTAATTCCAAAACTATTATTAGACTCTTTTCGATTAAATCAGGTTACATTTTACAACTAGCATATTTTAAAAATATTTTCTTAACATTACCTCGTGTGTTTTTAGTTCCACCTGCTTCTGTGTTGCTCGTCGGATCCTTGTCATGTGTTGCCAGTTTCCCAGTGCCGTCAGACGTTCATCCTGTTCTGTACCTTGGATTGTTTTTGATGAAACTAATTTTTCACCACATCCTGGGTCTGCCTGCGTTCTCGCGTTCACCACCACCAAACCTCTTTATGACAATTAAAAGGAAGTGAATAATCTGTTTATCACTTATTGTTGAACTTGCAGTGTTTTACCTTTAATCCTGAATATTTATGTGATTATTTAAATAAAAGGAAAATCCAGGTTTGTGTGTGGTCAGTCTGGCTGTGATGCTGAGTAGTCTTATTAGGAGGTTTGCAAAATGGCCCTGCTGACCCCTGAAGAAATGAAGAACTTTGAGACGACGATAGCCGTTAATGCTTCTGCTGGAGATCCTAACACAAAGTTTAAGTATCTTATTAATGATGTAATAACTGCTCACAGGCTTGAAACTGACTCAAATCCTTCTTTTCTCTCTCTCATCACACACCTGACTGTCCAGGCTGCATGACTCCTGTGACCAGAGGGAGCAGGTCAAACCTGTGTCTACTGCCATCTGTGTTCAGCAAAGACCGGACGCAGCTTTGGGTTCTGCTGGCAGTGTCTGAGGGAGTGGAAAGGTCAACAGCCTCGATCTGACCACTGCGAAAACGACGACTGTCACAATTCTGCCCTGAAGACACTGAGAGAGTGTCCAGAAGTCTAAATTAAAACTGTCAATGGAGTCAAAGGCTGTCCGTCAGGCTGTGCCTGTCCCACCTGCGGCTCATTGATCCAGCACACTGGAATAGGATGCAAAAACATTACATGTCCTCAATGTAAGACGATGTTTTGTTTTGGCTGCCTAAAGACGATTAGTGAATGCAGCACCACAGGAACCCACAATGTTTATGGAGTGTGTTCCACTGACATTGTTCCCAGACAGACGTCTATACTTGTGTGGAAGAGGAAATGATATGGATTACGTAAACCACCACTGGTTATTGTTTACCTGCTTCTTCTTTGCTCCTTCAAATCCAACAACAATTATGACAATTTCTACAATATTTGTACTCTACTCATTATAAACTAGCTTCCAGATAAATGTTTTCATGATCATTATTATAGTAATGAGACTTTCAGTTTGCCTGGAACATGTTCAGCACCCATTGATGTGTTAAAGATTTTCACATCATGTAATTCTGTGACATTAGAATACTTTTTTTGCTCTCTATAATCTAACCGTTGTCATTTCAATCTCATTTTATATGTGAGGTTGTGGAAACTGAATATCAGACGTTGCTGAACAAATAAAACTGCTGCTGTTGTTCTGGTTATATAAAGAGTGTGTCATGAAACTTGAAATTTTGTTTTTGTTTGTATCCACACAAAATGAAATATTAGTCAGTTTGAAAAATACAAAGTGAAGGTTTAAAATGAAGTTTCTTTAAACTGTAGAATGTACATAAGATCACAAAAAGGTGTTTTAATAGAGAAATATCATGGTCATGTTATGACCATGATGGACGATTTCTGAGTCAGCAGTCACTGACAGCCTCTGCAAAGATGTTCAGTCACAAAACATATTTGTAAAAGAGTGGTTTCTCACAGCATCCTGTACTCTAGTATTTTAATAGAAAGTTTAGTGGACAGAAAAAGTGTGCAAGGGAAAGAAGCACAACCAACACATCGAGAAAGACGGCCACAATTTTACTGAGTGATCTAATGTCCTCTTTTCACATGAAAGAGGATTTCATTTAGGAAACTGGGTTTCACAGTAAAGAAGCAGACTAATGAGGTTGAGTGTCTTGATGCCAAGTGGGAAGTTTCCACAGTGATATGCCAGTGTTTGTTCTCTAGTTCAAATTCAGTGTAGTCCTCTTCCAGGAAATTTTAGAGGACTGTTGGCTGATGAGCTTTAAGGAAATGTTGATTGTTTTATTTCCCAAAAGGACTTGGCACCTGTGCTCACTGACTTTAATTATAATAGTTTCTCTGTTCTGGCCTAAACCTGGTAGAGAATTTATGGTAGTAAAGAAACAACGTCACCAGATCCAAAATCTTAAAAGAACGCCGCTATCAAAGCAACCTATCGGTCTGATAAATTGTAACTGTAACTGTGTTCTCAAAAATAATTGTCTTTAGACACAAATTTATCCTACCGTATTTAAACTCTCACCATCTACAACCACTCTTTAAAGAACTTTGAATTAAAATGAGCAATAACATTGTCTAATTTCATTTTGGGTCTAATAAAATATTTTTGATTTGATTTGATTTGATTTGAGTTGGTGTAAAAAAGTGTTAAATGAGTGGCCTGTGTTCCATATGCCAAATTTTAGACATTAGCAACAAACTCTCCTAAGACTTGTACTAAACCTTCCGGTTAGAATGGTATTTATATTAGTAGGAAGCTGATAGAAAATAAAAATCATGAGCCAAATATTTATTAGGTGTTTTCCAGATCTTCACTCAGTTTTTGTTTCATTTTCTTTGTTTGTTGGAAAACTGAAGCCAATATCTTTGACACCAAAATTCCCCCAAATTTGCCATTTGGGATTCCTTTGTGTTATGAAAAAGCAACAGGAACTGTCTTTTTTTGTTTGTTTGTTTTGGTTACATATTTTACTGTTGGCCTCAGTGTCAGATCTCTTTTAGTCATGATGGTATGTACCATCAATCTCTGTAAATCCTGTTTAAAAGTGCATTTTAGTTTCAGCTTTTGCAGCTGCATTCATTTAGATTCTAATTCTATTAAATGCATTTGATATAATATTTTAATAGAAAAGGACAGCAAATGTTTATCCCAGTTTGGTAGACAGAAAAAGTTTGTATTATTTTCACGGATTTTCACTTTGCAATTTATTAATTAAAAAAATGTGTTTGTTCACTAATTGTTCTGAAAAAGTAGCATCCCCCAAACTTGCAGCTGTCAGAGCTGATTTAATAGCTATTAAATTTAATTGCTATTTGTGAGCATTCATGACTTTATCAGAGTTTATCAGCTGAATGAAATGCTCTAGTTGCAAAGTGAAAGAGAAAGCTGTTTTCTGACTCCCTCTCTCTGCGCTCATGTGAGTGTCTCTTATTGTTTGTTCATTTCAGCTGTGGCTAAGCAGCAGAAATCGTTTCTACGAAGACGCTGTGAAGAAAAGTCGTTATCAGTCATTAGTGATTCAGTATGACGGAAGGTAAGGCCTCCATGCTGAGCTACTAATAATTATTTGTTTAAATGTATTTTATTAATGTTGTTCCATAACAAAACGTCCCACAGACATTAAGTACCATGGGTTGAGAAACCAAGGAGCAACATGTTACCTGAACAGCATACTGCAGGCTCTGTTCATGACCAGCGAGTTTACAGAGGCTGTAGAAAGGTTAGTGAGTAAATCATATAGCACGTTTTGTGTAGGAAGAATATTTGGTGTGTTTATTTTTCAATATATATTGTGTATCTCTGACAAAATCCTACAAACAGTTGTTCAAAACACCATGAAGACAACATCAATGTTCGGCTCAAAACTTTGTTTGAGAGTTTAAAGCAAAAAACATCAGAAACCACAGAAGTTACAAAGACACTGAAAATTGAAAAAGGTACGTAATGAGATGCATTTATCTACTGTTCGCTTGTTTCTGAATAATGGAAGATGTTATGAATGCTTTATCTTCAACATAAGTCTTGATAAGCTTTAGAAGAA
Organism: Poecilia picta; assembly: GCA_033032245.1. Taxonomy (NCBI): domain Eukaryota; kingdom Metazoa; phylum Chordata; class Actinopteri; order Cyprinodontiformes; family Poeciliidae; genus Poecilia; species Poecilia picta. Next base: position 34,731 of record JAVYJU010000031.1, on the reverse strand, counting down.
ACATGGATGAACATGAAATATGAGCTTAAGCATTAGATGTAAACATAAAAATAGATCGTTTTATGTTCATTCCTTGTCCCTTCATTGTCCCAGTGTATGAACAGCAGGATGCTGGTCAATTCCTTGAGAAGATTTTATCTGATGTCAGTGATGAAGCATCAAAGGTAAATTATTCATGAAATCACTGTCAGATTGGTATGGAGAGGGAGCTACAGAGTGTGAATGAAAAATAAAAACAGGCTGTTAGAGTTTTAAATCAAATTGTATTTTCAGATATTCGAAGGAGAGCTGATTCACAGGACTGTTTGTGATGAATGTGGCTCACACACTGATGACGATGTGCCATTTTTCTTTCTTTCTCTCCCACTGATGGATTCTAGTAATGGAAACTACAGTGTGGTAAGAAACAACCTGCAAAATGGAAACCATGTTATGTGTCAGACAAAACTCATAAAAGTAATCTGGAATAGTCAATGATTTACTCGTTACTTAGTAGAAACCATGTTGGTAGAATGCTGCAAAGTACCTGGTGAAGGTTTGCGCAATAACACAAAGTGTGTTTCCAGGAGGACGGGATTCAGGAGTTTTTAAAGGATGTGAAGTTTTATGGAGAAGACCAGATGTACTGTGATGACTGTAAAGGCAAACGAGACGCTACTGTTGTGAGTAAAGGGAAACTTGTTTTACAAAAGATTGTATTTACATGCAGCAAACATGTTTGGTTCATTTATGGAAAACTTACAATTTGAACAACATTATGAAATATTTTAACAATGTATCAATCTGTACATATTTAAATATGCATTACAAAAGGACACACTTTTTTTCTAATCAGACTAAACTTTCCCTGTTGTTGCAGGTCAATAAGGATTAATAAAGTATTTGTATTAGCAGCTAAACACCCTAATAAGAGAGATGTTTTAGAGATTTCTATAATTTTATTCAAGTTCTGAAGTTTACATACATTTTATTAGCAGTTGGTAGCATTGTCTTTAAAACTTCATGACCTGGGTCAAATGTCTTAGCTCATGTCAAGGCTAAAGTTTTGGTCCATTTTTCCTGTCAGATCTGTTTCAACTGCTTCAAGTTTGTAAACAGTCTTGTTCAGGAGTTAGTGATGAACTCTTCAAAACACTTTGTTGTTCTCAGTTCCTTCTCTAACTAATTTGGCAGTATAGTTATGGTCGTTGTCCAGTTGGATGCCCTGTCTGTGACCATGTTCGGTTGATGTCTTTAGATGTTGCTTCAATATTTCCACTTCATGTTCGTTTCTTATTATTCCATCTATTTTGCACCACTTCCTCCTGCAAACACTTTGCAAAAGTGGAAAAAAATCATAGTAAATCAATAAATCATTGGTCCCAGCTGACATAAAACAGAAAAGATTTAGTTTGTTCAGAAGTTTAATATTTATCTGCTTTTAATTATTTTAATGTTGTGTTTCATATAGAAATATAAACTAAAGCATCATCCAGAGATTTTGATTTTGCTGCTGAAGAGGTTTGAATACAACTACCAATGCATGTCGTACAATAAAGACAGTCGTGTTGTGGATGTTTGTGACACCATCAACTTACCTGAGGTATATTCAGATTATTGTGATTATTATCCATTTTCTTTCCGGTATCCAGATTAATGTGTGAGTTTGTTGATCAGAACCAGAGATATGAACTATACGCCTTGGTGGATCACTTTGGGACTCTGAGAGGTGGACATTACACAGCAACAATCAAACCTGAGGATGAAGACAGATGGTACAAGTTCAATGACTCTTGTGTGACACTGGTGAGATGATTATCCCATAACAATGATTTTAAAAGTGTTTCTGCGGTTAATATTTCACTTTGTCATAATAACACAATGTAAGTTTGATATGTAGTTGTTTTGTTTATAACAGCTTGGTGACCACAGGATCCAGAGAAAGTTTGAGAAGTAAGCACCTGTCCAGTTTTGTTCATTTTCACTGTCTATCATAAACTAACTTCACATTCTTTTTGTACCAGATCTCGGAGTGCCCACCTTCTCTTTTACAGGAAGAAAAGTAAGAAGAAATCAGACTTTTTAATATTTTATACTGGGTCCATTTTGCCAATACTTTCTAATGTAAATTTCATGTATTTGTTCACAAGATGAAGGACAAAATGGAGAAAGGACAGGCTGTAGAAGAAAGACGGGCTGTAGAAGAAAGATGGGCTGTAGAAGAAAGATGGGCTCTAGAAGAAAGACGGGCTGAAAAAGAGAGATGGGCTAAAGAAGAAGAGAGACGGGCTGAAGAAGAGAGACGGGCAGAAGAAGAGAGAAAGGCTGTTGAAGAAAGACGACCTGAAAAAGAGAGACGGGCTGTAGAAGAAAGACGGGCTGAAGAAGAGAGAAAGGCTGTTGAAGAAAGACGGGCTGAAGAAGAGAGAAAGGCTCAAGAAGAAAGACGACCTGAAAAAGAGAGAAAGGCTGTTGAAGAAAGACGGGCTGAAGAAGAGAGAAAGGCTGTTGAAGAAAGACGGGCTGAAGAAGAGAGAAAGGCTCAAGAAGAGAGAAAGTTTGAAGAAGAGAGACGGGCAGAAGAAGAGAGAAAGGCTGAAGAAGAGAGAAAAGACTGTAGAAGAAAGACGGGCTGAAAAAGGGAGAAGGGTTTGAAGAAGAAAGAAAGGTTGAAGAAGAGAAAAAGGCTGAAGAAGAAAGAGGGGCTGAAGAAGAGAGAAAGACTATAGAAGAAAGACGGGCTGAAGGAGAGAGAAAGGTTGAAGACGAAAGATGGGCTGAAGAAGAGAGAAAGGCTGAAGAAGAAAGACGGGGTGAAAAAGAGAGAAAGGCTGAAGAAGAGAGAAAGGCTGTAGAAGAAAGACGGGCTGAAAAAGAGAGAAAGACTGTAGAAGAAAGAGGGGCTGAAGAAGAGAGAAAGGCTGTAGAAGAAAGACGGGCTGAAGGAGAGAGAAAGGTTAAAGACGAAAGATGGGCTGAAGAAGAGAGAAAGGTTGAAGACGAAAGATGGGCTGAAGAAGAGAGAAAGACTGTAGAAGAAAGACGGGCTAAAGAAGAAAGACGGGTAGAAGAAGAGAGAAAGGTTGAAGACGAAAGACGGGCTGAAAAAGAGAGAAAGGTTGTAGAAGAAAGACAGGCTGAAGAAGAGAGAAAGGTTGAAGACGAAAGACGGGCAGAAGAAGGAGAAAGGCTGAAGAAGAGAGACGGGCTGAAAAAGAGAGAAAGGCTGAAGAAGAGAGACGGGCAGAAGAAGAGAGAAAGGTTGAAGACGAAAGACAGGCTGAAAAAGAGAGAAAGGCTGAAGAAGAGAGACGGGCTGAAAAAGAGAGAAAGGCTGAAGAAGAGAGACGGGCTGAAAAGAGAGAGAAGGCTGAAGAAGAGAGACGGGCTGAAAAAGAGAGAAAGGCTGAAGAAGAAAGAAAGGTTGTAGAAGAAAGACGGGCTGAAGAAGAGAGAAAGGCTCAAGAAGAGAGAAAGTTTGAAGAAGAGAGACGGGCAGAAGAAGAGAGAAAGGTTGAAGACGAAAGACGGGCTGAAGAAGAGAGAAAGTTTGAAGAAGAGAGACGGGCAGAAAGAGAGAAAGGTTGAAGACGAAAGACAGGCTGAAAAAGAGAGAGAAGGCTGAACAAGAGAGAAAGGCTGTGTAGAAGAAAAACGGGCTGAAAAAGAGAGAAAGGTTGTAGAACGAAAGACCGGGCTGGAATGCATAGAGAGAAGTGTTGACTAACAGACGAGAAAGCTGTAGAGAAGACAAGTCAAGAATGATTGAGAGAAAGGACTGGTGAAGAAAATGAGTTAAAAGTTTGAAGAGAATATCACGGGTCAGAAGAACATGAGTGAAAGGTTTGAAAAGACTGGCTGACAAGATGAGAAAGTTTGAAGAAGAGAGACAGTTGTACAAGACGACTGGCTATAAATGAAAATACGACGGTTGACAGAAGAGAGACACTTTCGAAGAGAAGAAGAAGGCAGAAGAATTAGGCACAAGTTTTTGTAGAACAGAATAGTACGGGATGAAAAAGAGAGAAAGGCTGAAGAAGAGAGACGGGCTGAAAAAGAGAGAAGGCTGAGAAGAAAGAAAGGTCTGTAGAAGAAAGACGGGCTGAAGAAGAGAAAAGTTTGAAGAAGAGAGACGGGCAGAAGAAGAGAGAAAGGTATGAAGAGAAGACGGATGAAAAGAGTGAAGAAAGGACCTGAAAAGAGAGAAAGGCTGTAGAAGAAAAACGGGCTGAAAAAGAGAGAAAGGTTGTAGAAGAAAGACTGGCTGAAGAAGAGAGAAAGGCTCAAGAGAAAGAGGCTGAAAAAGAGAGAAAGGCTTGGAACAAGAAGAGAAAGGCTGTGGAAGAAAACGGGCTGAAAAAGAGAGAAAGGTCAAGAAGAAGAAAGATGGCTGAAAAAGAGACAAGGCTGTAGAAGAAAGAGGGCTGAAAAGAGAGAAAGACTGTAGAAGAAAGAGGGCTGAAGAAGGAGAAAGGCTGAAGAAGAAAGAAAGGTTGAGGAAGCTAAGAAAGAGGGCTGAAGAAGAGAGAAAACGTTTGAAGAAGAAAGACGGGCTGAAGAAGAGAGAAAGGTTGAAGACGAAAGACTGGCTGAAAAGAGAGAAAGGCTGAACAAGAAGAAAACGGTGTAGAAGAAAAAGAGGCTGAAAAGAGAGAAAGGTTGTAGAAGAAAGACGGGCTGGAGAAGAGAGAAAGGCTGAAGATGAAAGAGGGCTGAAAAAGAGAGAAAGGCTGAAAGAAGAAAGGCTGGTGAGGAAAAAAGGTGATAAAGAGAGAAAGGTGTAGAGAAAGACGGGCTGAGAAGAGGAAAGTTTGAAGAAGAGAGAAAGGCTGTAGAAGAAAGAAAGGCTGAAGATGAAAGACTGGCTGAAAAAGAGAAAAGGTGAAGAAGAAAGACGGGCTGAAAAAGAGAGAAAGGATGTAGAAGAAAGAGGCTGAAGAAGAGAGAAAGGCTGTAGAAGAAGACGGGCTAAAGAAGAAGACAGGCTGAAGAAGAGAGAAAGGCTGAAGAAGAAGACGGGCTAGAAAAAGAGAGAAAGGCTGAAGAAGAGAGCGGGCTGAAAAAGAGAGAAAGGTTGAAAAGACGAAAGACAGGGCGAAGAAAGAGAGAAAGGTTGAAGAGAAGACGGCTGAAAAAGAGAGAAAGGCTGAAGAAGAGAGACGGGCTGAAAAAGAGAGAAAGGCTGAAGAAGAGAGACGGGCTGAAAAAGAGAGAAAGGCTGAAGAAGAAAGAAAGGTTGTAGAAGAAAGACGGGCTAGGAGAGAAAGCAAGAAGAGAGAAAGTTTGAAGAAGAGAGACGGGCAGAAGAAGAGAGAAAGGTTGAAGACGAAAGACGGGCTGAAGAAGAGAGAAAGTTTGAAGAAGAGAGACGGGCAGAAGAAGAGAGAAAGGTTGAAGACGAAAGACAGGCAAAAAGAGAAAGGCTGAAAGAGAGAGAAGCTGAACAAGAGAGAAAGGCTGTAGAAGAAAAACGGGCTGAAAAAGAGAGAAAGGTTGTAGAAGAAAGACGGCTGAAGAAGAGAGAAGTTTGAAGAAGAGAAAAGGCTGTAAAGAAAGAAGGTTAAGAGAAAGACTGGGGCTGAAGAAGAGAGAAAGTTTGAAGAAGAGAGACGGGCAGAAGAAGAGAGAAAAGTTGAAGAAGAGAGACGGGCTGAAAAAGAGAGAGAAGTTTGAAGAAAGAGAAAGGCTGTAGAAGAACGACGGGCTAAAGAAGATAGACGGGTAGAAGAAGAGAGAAAGGTTGAAGACGAAAGACGGGCAGAAGAAGAGAGAAAGGTTGTAGAAGAAAGACGGGCTGAAAAAGAGAGAAAGGCTGAAGAAGAGAGACGGGCTGAAAAAGAGAGAAAGGCTGAAGAAGAAAGAAAGGTTGTTAGAAGAAAGACGGGCTGAAGAAGAGAAAAAGTTTGAAGAAGAGAGACGGGCAGAAGAAGAGAGAAAGGTTGAAGACGAAAGACAGGCTGAAAAAGAGAGAAAGGCTGAACAAGAGAGAAAGGCTGTAGAAGAAAAAACGGGCTGAAAAAGAGAGAAAGGTTGTAGAAGAAAGACTGGCTGAAGAAGAGAGAAAGGCTGAAGATGAAAGATGGGCTGAAAAAGAGAGAAAGGCTGAACAAGAGAGAAAGGCTGTGGAAGAAAAACGGGCTGAAAAAGAGAGAAAGGTTGTAGAAGAAAGACTGGCTGAAAAAGAGACAAAGGCTGTAGAAGAAAGAGGGGCTGAAAAAGAGAGAAAGACTGTAGAAGAAAGAGGGGCTGAAGAAGAGAGAAAGGCTGAAGAAGAAAGAAAGGTTGTAGAAGAAAGACGGGCTGAAGAAGAGAAAAAGTTTGAAGAAGAGAGACGGGCAGAAGAAGAGAGAAAGGTTGAAGACGAAAGACAGGCTGAAAAAGAGAGAAAGGCTGAACAAGAGAGAAAGGCTGTAGAAGAAAAACGGCTGAAAAAGAGAGAAAGGTTGTAGAAGAAAGACGGGCTGGAGAAGAGAGAAAGGCTGAAGATGAAAGATGGGCTGAAAAAGAGAGAAAGGCTGAACAAGAGAGAAAGGCTGTGGAGGAAAAACGGGCTGAAAAAGAGAGAAAGGTTGTAGAAGAAAGACGGGCTGAAGAAGAGAGAAAGTTTGAAGAAGAGAGAAAGGCTGTAGAAGAAAGAAAGGTTGAAGATGAAAGACTGGCTGAAAAAGAGAAAAGGTGTTAGAAGAAAGAGGGGCTGAAAAAGAGAGAAAGATGTGAAGAAAGAGAGGCTGAAGAAGAGAGAAAGGCTTGTAGAAGAAAGACGGGCTAAAGAAGAAAGAGGCTGAAAAAGAGAGAAAGGTTGAAGACGAAAGAGGGCAGAAGAAGAGAGAAAGGCTGAGAAGAGAGACGGGCTGAAAGAAGAAGAAGGCTGAAGAAGAGAGTGAACGGGCGGCAGAAGAAGAGAGAAAGGTTGAAGACGAAAGACAGGCTGAAAAAGAGAGAAAGGCTGGAAGGAAGAGAGGACGGGCTGAAAAAAGAGCGAAAAAAGGCTGAAGAAGAGAGACGGGCTGAAAAAGAGAGAAAGGCTGAAGAAGAAGAAAGTTGGTGAAGAAAGAGGGCTGAAGAAGAGAAAGTTTGAAGAAGAAGACGGGCGAAGAGAGAGAAAAGTTGAAGACGAGAAGGAGAAGAAAGAAAGGTTGAGGAAGCGGGCTGAAGAAGAGAGAAAGTTTGAAGAAGAGAGACGGGCAGAAGAAGAGAGAAAGGTTGAAGACGAAAGACAGGCTGAAAAAGAGAGAAAGGCTGAACAAGAGAGAAAGGCTGTAGAAGAAAAACGGGCTGAAAAAGAGAGAAAGGTTGTAGAAGAAAGACGGGCTGAAGAAGAGAGAAAGTTTGAAGAAGAGAGAAAGGCTGTAGAAGAAAGAAAGGTTGAAGACGAAAGACTGGCTGAAGAAGAGAGAAAGTTTGAAGAAGAGAGACGGGCAGAAGAAGAGAGAAAGGTTGAAGAAGAGAGACGGGCTGAAAAAGAGAGAAAGTTTGAAGAAGAGAGAAAGGCTGTAGAAGAACGACGGGCTAAAGAAGATAGACGGGTAGAAGAAGAGAGAAAGGTTGAAGACGAAAGACGAGCTGAAAAAGAGAGAAAGGTTGTAGAAGAAAGACATGCTGAAGAAGAGAGAAAGGTTGAAGACGAAAGACGGGCAGAAGAAGAGAGAAAGGCTGAAGAAGAGAGACGGGCTGAAAAAGAGAGAAAGGCTGAAGAAGAGAGACGGGCTGAAAAAGAGAGAAAGGCTGAAGAAGAAAGAAAGGTTGTAGAAGAAAGACGGGCTGAAGAAGAGAAAAAGTTTGAAGAAGAGAGACGGGCAGAAGAAGAGAGAAAGGTTGAAGACGAAAGACAGGCTGAAAAAGAGAGAAAGGCTGAACAAGAGAGAAAGGCTGTAGAAGAAAAACGGGCTGAAAAAGAGAGAAAGGTTGTAGAAGAAAGACGGGCTGAAGAAGAGAGAAAGGCTGTAGAAGAAAGAGGGGCTGAAAAAGAGAGAAAGACTGAAGAAGAGAGAAAGGCTGTGGAAGAAAAACGGGCTGAAAAAGAGAGAAAGGTTGTAGAAGAAAGACTGGCTGAAAAAGAGACAAAGGCTGTAGAAGAAAGAGGGGCTGAAAAAGAGAGAAAGACTGTAGAAGAAAGAGGGGCTGAAGAAGAGAGAAAGGCTGTAGAAGAAAGACGGGCTGAAGAAGAGAGAAAGGTTGAAGACGAAAGACTGGCTGAAAAAGAGAGAAAGGTTGTAGAAGAAAGACGGGCTAAAGAAGACAGACGCACTGAAGAAGAGAGAAAGGTTGAAGAAGAGAGACGGGCTGAAAAAGAGACAAAGGCTGTAGAAGAAAGACGGGCTGAAGAAGAGAGAAATGTTGATGAGGAGAGAAAGGCTGAAGAAGAGAGACCGAATGTTAAAGAGGACCAGAGCACTGGCAGGTGCTTTTGGAATACGTTTTTATGTGTGTCCTGTGGTCTGCTTTTTCGAAATTGCCGTCCCCAATATGAAGGACAAGCTGTAGAAGTAGGAAAGGCTGAGGAAGGACAGCCACACCTGAGAGATGATGACCCGGAAGTAAACCGCAGTCTGATTGATAAAAAGGACCAGAGTACTGAGAGGACCGGTCGGAATCTGCGGTCACATTTGTAATTGTTTTGAAAATGCCGTCACGAAGATGAAGAACAGGATATTTTCCTGGTTTAAAAAAACGTACAGCGAAATTATCTGCCACCCAAAATTTTCAAAAATACTTTCTGCATTAACTCTTCTCTATCACAGAGATATCAGATTTCACCCATGCTCTACATAAAACAGAAAGTCAGCCATCTTACATTGAATTTTATCTGTGTCTCTTTGTTGATGTTTACATGTTTTGTTGTTGTTGAACTTAATTCACCTGTCAGATTCTCTCTTTGGTTAAATGTTGATCAGTTTGTTTTCTTTCACTAAGAGCCTGTCACTCTGTCTCCATCCATCCACTAGGCGGCGCCGTTCATTGTAGCAAAGTAATAGTAGTTGAAAGATTAATTTTCAGAATGGACAGGAAATGTTTGTAATGCAAATCTGAACCATGGTTGATGTATATTATTGTATTATTATGGATTTTATAAGGTGATCAAACAGCTGAGTCGTTTTGTTTAATAATTTAAGCACTGAATATAAACATCACTTCTTCATATTATGCAGTGACTGTAAAAAACCTGTCAGAACTGTTTGATGTTCTAGATTGTAATTATATAAAACTAACTTATTTGAACATCTGTGATGTTTTATTAATGCATTATAACAGTGTTTGTTGTCTAAGAACATATCGCCTGTGTAAATGGTAGCTGTTTTAGTCACCAGTTTTTCAGTGTGTTAGTTTATCATTTATTTGTGTTCAGGTTTTCAGTTTAGTATAAAGAAGTAGTGTTTCTATTAGTATGCATTACTGTTGGCTGGATGGAAATTCTTAAGGTGTCCTACATAAATACATGTTATTAATACCACAGAATGAGGTCTGCTGGGTTTGAAGTTATAAAACCTGTAGACATGAAAGAACAAGAGTCATAAACCAGCAATAACAAAAAAAACTTCATGGCCACAGTGACTCATTTTCCTGTTTACTCCAATAATAAAGAATCCAAGTGATTCCAAGAACAAAGAGGTGAGTTAATGAACCAAGACTCAATAATTTCAATCAACTCTGAGATAATAAACTTAACTGTTGGAAATGTTTCTGTGGTATTTCACTCACTAGAAATGACACTACGGTTTGACTCAGAAGTGTACAACTACTGCAGGAACCAGACTCTGGTCAGAAATTTCTCATAGTCGAACATGTCGAGTTTCTGCTATCAGAAAACACAAACGCATCAAAAACAGAACCAACAAACTGCTGCTCATCTTTTCAACTCTAAATGTTAACATGCTTATTTAATGTTTTAATAATTTTCACTGCAAAACATAAAAAAATAAATAAAGAGAGGGAGAGAGAAACCCAAAACTTGCATGGATAAGCCGCTTTTATATCAATACAAAGTGGCAGAATAATCAGATCTATTCCAACACAAGAACTGGAGCTGAGAGAAGATCTTGTAATATCAACACTTTTTGCTCTTAATCTAGAAATTGGTCAGAATTTGACACATCTGTAGTTTTCACTTGAAGTTCCTCTGGAGGTTTGCAGCAAATTGTCTTACATTATGTGATGTATTTCATTGTTTTCATTGTTTAAACTGTATAGAGGGCAAAGAGCAGTTTTAAAATCCCATCTTTTAGTCATCAAAACACAAGTTTGTTGAAGCTGCTCCACAGTTGTTCTCTCTGTTTCACTCACTCAAAATAACAGGAAATAGACAATATCTCTGCTGATCATACAGAGAGTTGTGATAATATTCAATACATTCAGAATGTGGCTGAATATTTTACTTATTGTTACGTCCTTCAGGCTTGTTTGGTGGGGTAACAATAAAGGACACAAGGATTTTCTGATTTAATGAAAATGTAATATATTAAACTATACTAAAGAAATAAAACCTGAAAAAAACACCTGAAATGAGAAACCAAAATAGATTAATGCAAAACCCATAGCTGACCAGAAATAACTAAATGCAAAACAAACCTAACAAACCCAACCATAAGATACAAACCAAGCCTAATGGGGTTCCGAGGAGGGGGAGGGAAAAGCCTCCCGTCTGCTGCATGAATGGCAGCTTTTAAAGCAGCAGAGCACCAATCAGGGCAAAACACAACACCTATAGTTGACCCGTCTTCAGACCCCTACAAGGAAAAAGGGCAGAGACCCACTGCAGCCGTAACTTTATTTAAAAGAGTTTAACTGAGAAGGAAGAGCGACGTGATTCCAGTTAATGTTTGAAACGAAGCATTTTTGTTTGAGTTTTAAACATCAGGCATAAGACATTCTTTACTTCTCCGAGTTCTCTCCTCCTTGTATCCCAGCTCGTGGTCAGTAAAACCCGGTTCAGGTCCAGCTCCACCGTCTAAAACGGTGGTGTCCAAAGTCGGTCCTCGAGGGCCAGCATCCTGCATGTTTTAGTTTTCTCCCTGGTTTAATGCACCTGGATCAAATTATGACTTGTTAGCAGCTAATGAAGAACATTGACATACTGAGAAGGTTGTTACTACTAGTGATGGGCAAATGAAGCCTCATGAAGCAATGAAGCTTTCCAGCCATTTGCTTTGCAAAAAGGTTCAGTACTCGATGCTTCATTCATTACTCACTAGTGACATCTGCTGGTGAAACTGTAACAGCCTTATCATTCAGTTGGATCATACTTCCAAAAATTACTAAATGCAATATTGTCACAAAGTTTTCATCAAACTCATGTTTAGTAACAGGAGAATCAATGAAACCATATTTAATTGTCATATGTTTTAATTATTACAATTATTTGTAGACAATCTAATCCTGGTATATGTTGAACGTCAGTGGTTGTGTTGGGTTTTCTTTTATGTCAGACGGATTTGAAAATAAAGACATTTGATGTTTTGGTGTCTTGGGAGTGCAGTGCCTGTTGGGGCGTTCACTTTTTCTTGGATTTATAATTGGCTCTGATCTCTTATATTTGGCTACATGTTGAATTTTAGTTCTGTAACACCATTAAATCTGTTTCTTTTGTGAAAGACTGATATATTTTTTCTAATCAGACTACAAATAATAGTGGAACTTTGCAGAAGGTGAGAAATTGGGAGGTGAATGGTTAATTATTATCTAAGAATAATTTTATTGTGAGGATAATCTCAAAATATTCCCAGATGTCAGAGATTTTCCTCTTGCCTGCTCCATTTCAGACAATCAGTAAACTTTATTTGTGTAGCACATTTCAGCAACAATGGAGTTCAAAGAGATTTACATCATAAAATCGCAAAAGTATAGTTATATATAAAAAACAATCTACAATTGAGAAAACCCATAACAAACATTACCTTTTGATGAGTGTCATCATCAATAAAAATCTAATATGTCGGTCAATGTTTATTTTATTTGGCCACTGAAGACAAATATCATCCTCTGATGCGACCAAATGAACAACAGCACGGCTAATCGCGCTTTTATTTTGAAAATCGACACTCAAAACGAAGCAGTCACGTGACTCATGCAATGCAGGCCTCGTTTGTTGCCAGTCACGTGGTTTTCAGCAAGATGACACAAGCCTCGAAGCGGGGCTTCATCGGATACGCCCCCTTTTTACTCGGTACACTCCTCGAAGCCTGGATTCAGATGGACCATCACTAGTTACTACCACCAGTGAGAGAACTAAAACATGTACGATACCGGCCCTCAAGGTCCGACTTTGGGCACCCATGGTCTAAACTTAAAACCATCTGTATGTAGGACTTGTGTGTGATTCCATAGTCGCAGCCTTCTGGACCAGGTACTACAACAGTTAAAAGTTTACTTTTGTTTTCTCACTAGCACATTTATATGGAGAGCCATTTCAGCCAAAATTAAATAAATAAATGGGTGAAATCCATAAATATAGCCCATAATTGATTAAAATATGACCAATTCAAGACACACTAAGTATACTGATATTTAATGTTAGAAAGCTAAGAAAGATGCATTGCAAGTGCAGTGTACTGAAATTATCCAGCAATTTTAGTACTGTGCTGTATCTTAATTTCTTTTAATACAATTTTCTTATGAACCTTCATATTAACAAATTTAATGGTTTAATATGGCAATACAAAAGAAAATTTTTTAAACAGGACTGTGAACTCTTCACTCATCAAATTCATCTTTCAGAATGTTGTGCTGTGCGAAGTGTATGTAAATGATGCTTGATATCAAGAATATAATCCAAGTTAATTATATTGTTCTCTAATTTCAGGGCCAGTATAAATTTAAGTGTCCAGCTCTAAAGGACGGCACCCTGCACAAGTGTGACGCTCTGTGGTCGTATCAAGAGGTCCGTCGCCTGGCCGTCCTGACCGCTGCAGAAATGCAGCATTTTGAAGAGAACATGGCCCGTCTGGCTGCTACAGAGTACTGCGATTTTAAAACCGTAAGCCTCTAACTCGAGACGAATTCATCAAAAAAATGTTCTGGAATGTGATAACTTCTTTCCTTTCCTTTTCTCTTCTTTCTCGCCCTGCAGTGGCTGCAGCTCCTACATTGAGAGAGAGGACCTGACTAACCTCTGCGTTCAGTGCTTAGTTTGCACAGCAGATAAGAATGCAGAGGTCCAGTTCTGCTGGCAGTGCTTGAAGCCCTGGAAAGGTCCGGCTCCGCGCTCCGATCGCTGTGACAACAATGGCTGCATCAACCACGACCTGCAGCTGCTCAGGAGCTGCAAGACCACATCCTTCCCCAATGTGGACGGGGTCGAGAACTGTCCCTCCATCAGGGCCTGTCCCACCTGTGGACATAAGGTGGAGCACGACAAGACAAGCTGCAAGAACATCATCTGTCCTCGCTGCCAGGTGGAGTTCTGCTTCGTGTGTCTGAAGCTCAAAACTCAGTGTCTGAAGACCAGCTCCTACTTCATCCCCTGCAGTGCTGGTGTGGCTCTCAGACAGACATCCATACCCGTGTGGCACAGGAACTAAGAGTTATTTCTTCAGAAAGTTAATTGGTACGATTAATGTTGTACCATTCCTTCTTGTTTCTGTTCTGTTCTGTTAAGAGCAACCCACATATGGAAGCCTTAGTCCTTGACTTGGCTGACGCAGGTTCAATTCCTGGACTGGTGGCCTTTGCCTCATGTCGTTCCCCTTTTTCATTACCCACTTTCCTGTCAATTCACTATCAATCTATAATCTATAAAAAAATTGAAGTTCATTAACTGTGAATCCTCTTTATTCTATTTTGCAACCTTTTTATTCTCATGTTATATTTTACTTAAGAATAATTTCTTCTTTGAAACTAATTAAATGTCATTTTTTACTAAAAGTATTTGTGTAATGATTTGAGTTTTTCTGTGTGTTTAATCGCACTTCATGACAGTTTGTCTCTGTCTCAAAGTCGGGCGTCCACCTTAAATGGAGATTAATTCTTTTTAGCTACTTAATATGGATTTTGCTTCTCTAAAATCATTGAGTTAAAATGTTTTGGAAAATGATAACAATTTGTTATATTTGAAACTGGAAGTTAAGGGGTTTTTCATTATTTTAAAGTCAATTGTAAATACACAGAAATGTAAAACTATTTGGCAGATAAAACATCATCTTTCCTAGTTGCATATTTCATTTATACCAATTAAGGAAGGAGTCCAAAAAGCTTTCCTTATAAATTCACTAAGCGATAATCAACTGCTAAATACTATTAGCCCACTAGGTGGCGCACTGACTCACAATGCTGAATTACTGTAAACAATGTAATTCCAAGAAGAGAAGCAATGTTTTTGGTCTCAACATCATTCACATCATGTGAAAGTACAATTAGTTTTCAGAAATAATTTATAGGCTCTGTATGCAGTAATACTGCCCATTTGGGTTAATGGTTTTGTGTGCTGACAGATGAGGAATATGCATTAATTTGCATTCATTTAATAATGTTGCTGTTAATAATAAAAAAGTACGAAGTAATTTACTTGGATTAAACCGTTAATGAACATGTCTGATGACTTGGAGGCTCGTTCCAAAAGGTCAATCTTGTATCTTAATGCATATTGGAAATGTTGCAGAGTGAAAATGAAAGTTACATCACAGAACCTCTAACCATAATAAACCAATTCGGAAGTCTGAGAGGTTGAGCTTTGGTGAAACTGGAAAGTACCTGGAAGTCATTTCAGGTACTTTACCTGTGATCTTGACAAGTGATCTTGACAAAGACCTTAACAATGTATTTACATATACAGGGGGAGCATTTAGATGAAACTATGAGGAAAGATGAAATTCATTTCATTTTAATTATAGCTCTTATTTGCTGAAATATTGACAGGATTATATAAAGGAATCTTATCTTCTCGTTAGCAACCCAAAACCTTGAACCTGAATTAAATAATGTTTTAAAAAATTTACTTAATATTTTATGTTATGATCTCTCATAGAAAGAAATGTTGTCCTTTTCTACCTGAAAGGACAAGAGTCTTTGGCAGCATGTTCTAGAATATCAACACACACTAATAAAAGTGATGACGCTCTCATGCTTTTACATGATAAAATATTTACAATCTTGTGTAAATTTAGGTTCATATGTCACCTTTCACATGACTTTCTACACCTTCTTCATGCATTTAGAGTTTTATTTGATTTTGTGAAATGTGCGTTATCTTGTAAAAAAAAAAAAAAAAAGCGAAACTACGCATTCCAAAAAAAAATATATAATAAAAAACGGATCAAAAACTGACAGGCAAAATGCAACATTTTGCAATCACTGATTGCATCATCATCAGAAAATATAAAGTTATGGACCAGATAATTATAAATTACCATAATGGATCGGCTCAGATTCATTCACTGTTTTGTTTTTCATTTTTAAGCCACGCCTTTAACAAAATGAAAGCAAGCAAATGTCATCATATATAAAAGCTCCTCAGTCACTAAAGTGACATTGCAGCTTTAATTCCGGGGAGTTTGACTTCCTCGAAAGAAGAAACCATGGTGTGCGAGGTCATCGTCTGCTTTGAACAGAACAGGAAAATACCGTTCGGTGTGTGTGAACAAGAAAAGGATCTGGCCATCACTCCTGTACGGGAACTGAAGAAAAAAATACAGGAGCGACGCCCTGAGATTGGTAAATACACCTGCTGACAAATTATCCTTTCAAATTTATTGTGACATGGAGCAGATGACGAGATTTAATTTATAAGGCGATTTACAGTTTTTTAAAGTCCATAATTACCACTTGTGAGACATATAGATGCTATTTGTTCTAAACCATTTAAAACAATAAGGGTTTGTCTGATGGGACCACAGGCTGTATGAGTAACTTGAGCTGTGATTACGTCATATATGAACGATTTAATTTATTTCTATATTTATTTATTTATTTTAGTTTTATAGGATACTTTCATAGGAAACAAAATCCACTCGTTTGTTTTTTGGCATCGTCTTATTTTGTCTTTCGGTTTGTTTTGCGCAAAGGTCCGTCTGTAAGGTGATTTATTTCATTTTAAATGTTCACTAATATGTTCGCATGTGATTCCTTGCAGAAAAGGACAGGATGGGTCTGATCTACAAAACCCAAACCATGGAAGAAACCCGCCCATTGGCTGATTACGGGATCAAGCACAAGTCTGAGGTCCACGCGGTGATTCGCTGTGACGGAGGCCTGGAGCTGATCGTCCTGGACTGAGCTCCACTCTGACCCTCTCACTCAAAACTGGACATCTGCTTTTGTTATATATTCATTCTGTTTCTTAAGCATTATTGTTGGTTTTCACCCCAAATCCATTAGACAAAAACCTCAAAAATGTCATAAATTCAAATATGATCTAAGCACTCCCGCAGCAAACATTTGTCCCTTTATTTTTATTAATTTACAATAATTTGTAATTATTGAATTCTTTGTTATTGTTCTTGGTTGTGTGTGTTTGTTTTTATCTGTCCAACTGAATCCTTGTTCTCTTGTTTTTTTAAAAGCTGTTTGAAATAAATCATTTAATCATACTGAACTGATATAAATCTCTTATTCTCTTAAGTCAATAATTGCTGACATTTTGTGATTTTTTTCACTCGTATACGTTAATTTAATCAATTCTGTTTCTTTCACACCATAAATACTGACACATACAAAATAAAAAGTGATGAGAGGATATGAAAATCACTGTAAATTGCTCTTAAGTTGAATAATTGCTATATACACTTTTAGTTTGTCTGCATGTTTGATGCTAACAATAAAGTAACAAATATTTAGATCTTTGTGTGTATCGACTTCCTTTGTTTTGCCTGTCGTTGTGCTGCTGTTGCACATAAATATACCTATTATGGGACAATAAAGGTTATTTTTATTCTATAGCTACTAATGGTAGTAAGATTATACGTTCTACTTAATAAACTGTAAATTATTCACACCAGTTTTTTATTAAGTTAAGACGCGATCAATAAAAACTATAATATATGGTCCAGATTTTTCACCGTCGTTCATTAAACATCCATCCATCCACCTGCTCTTCTTTCCATGTAGGCGTGGGAAGCTGCAAACGAAAGTCACATGACTCGTAAAGAACAACCGGGGTTGAAATCGAAAGTGTTTCCTTCTATTAGACCTAAAATAATAAAGTTGTCTGTTTTCTGCATCGCAGCAGAAATCAAGAGACCTTTAAAGATGAACGACAGAACTAAGAGCTACAACCTGAGCGACTCTACAATCCGATTCACGGCCGAAGAGGATCAGTTTGACTGTGAGTGTCTCGTTTCATTTCATCAGCGCTTTAATTTTGTATTAGTTTTCTCTGTATTTGTATTTAAAGCATATAGTTTGTATTTAAATATGCCGGAGGATCTTATTGGATGTTTCTGCAGTTCTGTGTGAAGGTTTTGATTCCCTAAGAGCCCGGATGTCCTGCGGACATGTGGTGACCCCGATGTCTCTCACCAAGTGGTGCCAACAGTTGCTCAAACAGGTGGGATATGGCGGTGACGTCACATTCAGACCGAAAATAGAAAAGAAAGGAGAATTGCAAGATAGTTTCATGGAAGTATTCTGATTCAGATGAAAAGTAATGAGATGATCGTTTCATGTGGTGTTTATTTTTCCAGATTATTTCCACAACAGAAAGGTGCTGACAGCTTTATTTTTATGGTCATTAAAAGCTTTTTTAAATAAATAAATAAATATTTGTTTTCCACGAATATTAAAATCCTGAACAAAATTTATCTTTTTGTTCTATTTCTTTTATTTGAGCTGTACTTGACTTCAAATGTCCAGAAACACACTCATCAAAAACAAAACCTGTGCAAATCTTAAGTCTTTTAACCACAATATACTCATGTGTTTAGGAGTCTGTAATTTAAATGAAATGCATAATTTTTGCTTTTAAATATAAAATGTAAAATATTGTATTTCATTTGTTTTACTCTACATTTTGAACTAAAGGAATGTTTGTTGTTTCTGCTGCTTTTAGTTTATTTACCTTTGACAGATCCACTATACATTTTTTTAAAACTAACTTTCCAAAAACAAGTTCTCAACTGTGAAATTTAGAGTTAGAGATATTTCTGTGTTGCCATAGTTCTTTTTACAGTTTATAATGTTGACAGAATATTGGCTAAAAGGAAGTGAAGAACCTATCTATCAGATTGTTAAACATGTAAGTGTCTTTTTTATATTTTTAATCCTGATTATTTAAATAAAGGGAGAATCCAGGTTTGTGTGCGGTCAGTCTGGCTGTAATGCTGAGTGGTCTTATCAGGAGGTTTGCAAAATGGCCCTGCTGACCCCTGAAGAAATGAAGAACTTTGAGACGACGATGGCCCTGAATGCTGCCGTCGGAGATCCTAACGCAAAGTTTGTAAGTATCTTATTGATAGCATAATTTTAACTGCACACAGGGTTGAGTCTGACTCAAATCCTTCTTTTCTCTCCCTCATCACTCCTGACAGTGTCCAGGCTGCATTACTCCTGTGACCAGAGGGAGCAGCTCAAACCTCTGTGTCTGCTGCCATGTGTGTTCAGCAAAGACTGGACGCAGCTTTGGGTTCTGCTGGCAGTGTCTGAGGGAGTGGAAAGGTCAACAGCCTCGATCTGACCGCTGTGAGAACGACGACTGCCACAATTCTGCCCTGAAGACGCTGAGAGAGTGTCCAGAAGTCCAAATTGAGCTAGCGGGAGGAATCAAAGGCTGTCCGTCGGTCCGTGCCTGTCCCACCTGTGGCTCACTGATCCAGCACACTGGGATTGGATGCAGAGAAGTTTCATGTCCTCGATGTAAGATGTTGTTTTGTTTTGGTTGTCTAAAAAGTGTAAATGAATGTTTAACAGATGAGTTTGATATTTGCCCTAGTGGCATTGCCCCCAGACAGACGTCTATTCCCGTTTGGCAGAGGAAATGATGTGAATAAACTGCCACTGTTTTTATTTACTTGCTTCTTACTCATGTATTAAAAGTTCAACATTTCTTGCAATTCCAGCAATATTTCTGATCTGCTTATTGGAAAGTAGCCTTCAAACATTGATTGCTTTATTTCTTCATAATGTAATTTTTATGTTTTTACATAATTTTGTGTGTGAAATAGTGCAATTAGTGATTTTTGATCAAATAGAAATGATACTGTTACTCTGGTTAAATAAAAAGTGAGCCATGAAATGTGGAATTAATTTTAATTTACATTCCAGAAAAAATTAGCAATTACTCAGTTTGAACAATAAACATTATTTAATTTATTGTGTAAATTATATGTATTACAAATGATTTATGTGTGAGAAATGATAATATCAGCATTGATGTGGTCTGATGGACTTTAACACATTATCCATACTAACAATAATCTTAAAAGTATCTCTTTTCGGTGGTTCAAAGAGAATTTTAATTTCTTTACTTTTTCTTCTCAGTTTCTGTTCTGGTGTCTCTGTCTGACATATGATCTCAAAGTACAACATCTCGTTATATCATTATTATGGATAAATTAACTCATTTCGGTAAGTTAGTCTCAAAAGTGAAATATAGGACAATATGTAATTTCATTGCCAACAGCATAAAATGATTCAAGCTTTTACTTTAAGTAATGTTGAAGACTTGACATTAAAAGATCCTTTAAAATTTTAAGTTACCCAAGATCATAAAATATATTTTTAATAGAGAAATGTTATATTATGGTTTGAAGACTGCTGAGTTGACAGTTGTAATATCAGCAGCGCCTTATTCATTTTTAAGGTGGGGGGCCAAGGGTGTTTCGTCATCTTTATTTCGCACTTTGAATGCCAAGCGCGCGAACTTGTTCAGTTGACACCATGGCACCTGTCAATCAACTCATTGGGTTTGCAGCAATTTGCCCGGAGGACAAAGCTGTCGGGTCCATCATGCGAAGCGGTCTGATTTACTGATTGCTTGCTTTTAAATGCGCTGCAGTGATACAGATTTGGTGAAAAATATTCAGGAAAAAATGATCAAAAGTTGTGGGGGAACCTGTACAAACCCAGAGCATTTAGAGGAAGGAATAAAGTTTATTCCATTTTCAAAACTGGAGTCTGGAGAAATGTAAAAGGCGGATAAATGCCTGCAGCCGATCTAAGAACAGCTGAATACAGAGATCCACCGTATTAAAACATGTTCGTATGAAGGTTTTGTCATTATTACATCATGTTCTTAATGGTTAAGTATCAATGCGTTAAGCTTGGTCCAATGCAATAGATATTTGCTGTGTCTGCAAAGTTGCGGCGATAGACCGATTAGCGGGGCGCGATTTGAACCGTTTTGAGCGTTTGAAGCAGCGCGTCCGACGCTTCACAAAGACTTATTGCTGGAGGATGTCAAATATCCTCCAGCAATGCCAATTCAGAGCAGCAGGACAACCTAATGGTTCCAGCGCATCATCACGTTACGGCGAATGCAGCAGCTCTGCGCTATCTGGATGCTGTGGGTCTGAAGCCAAAAGACGCAGATTATATTTGCATGTTCCACAAATTGTGCGGTAATTTTACAAACAAAAATGAATTTCAACAGCCAGAGACTTAAAAACTATCAGTGGCCATCGATACTGATGGCTGATTGGCTTTTGGAGGAAAAAAAATTCACACAATTATTTTTCAACTTGAGCAAAAATGATCTGCTCTAGGCAAAGTGTGGGGTTCCTGATCCCAACCCGACCCAAAGCTGCCGCATGTGCTAAACTTTTAGGGGACCGTTATGATCTGGAGCCTTTTGGTCCAGAGCTCAGTGTTGTAGGTTTTATCTGTACCTCTGTCTGCATATAAACATAGAGAGGTGTCAGTCACGGATTGTCAGAGTTGCATGTGAAAATGTCTGGCGGGACCAGCGGACTGGCAGGGCAGGGCCGTAAAGTGCGAGGGCCAATGGCCCCTTGGCCCCCCCCTATTCCGGCGCCTATGAGTTGAACATCAGAGCAATCATTAACAGCCTCCACAAGGATAGTTAGTCACAAAAGATCTTTACTAAAGAGTCTGCTGTTCACAGAATGCTGTAGAAAATTTAGTGGGCAGAAAAAGTGTGAAAGAAAAGGACGCACAACAACAACAGGGATAGAATCGCTAAGTGTGGTTGGAGTCAGTGTGTCAGGAGCCACCACACATATCTGAATCCAGGACAGAGCTTCAGCTATAATGGTCCTGAATAAACTCACCTTCAGACCTGTCTCACATGGACAAAAGAGAAAGTCGACCTTACTGTTATTGAGTTGTCTGATTTCCTCTTTTCACATGAAAGAAAATTTTGCATTTCATTTAGAAATCAAGGTTCCAGAGTAAGAGGCCAAGTTTCTTGACGTGGATTGCGATGTTTCCCCAGTCAGTAATTGTGACCTGCTGGTGTTTGTCATCTGTGTTACATCAAGTTCAAATTTAGTTCAGTTTTCTACCAGGAAATTTTAGAGGACTTTCTGGTGATAAACTTTATGGAGATGCTGATTATTTAATTTCCCAGCAGGACATGCCACCTTCCTCCACTGTCAAAATAAAACCTACTGGTTTTAATTACCGTAGTATAACTGTTCTGGTAACAGTGATACCACAGTATCACTGTTCTGGAGTGGTTAGATAACTGACCTGACCTAAACCTGATAGAGAATTTATGGTAGTCGAGAAAAAAACATCACCAGATCCAACAACTTAAAAGACCAGAATGCCGCTATAAAAAACTTGGTAATCAGTTTGATAAATTGTCACAATCAATATGTTCAAAATTAATTGTCCTTGAGATGTTTGTTTAATATAAATTACACCAAACTAGACAAAAAGGTCCCAAAAACAATCACATCACTGAGCAGGGAAAGAGATTTTGATGAGGTGGAGTGAGAATATATTTTTTTACATCACACAGATTTGGTTTTGGGTCTAACTTAATTAAAGTAATTGGATTAATAAGCACTGGCTCTACAGTCTCCCCTACTCCTACTTTTCTTCATTCTACTGGCAATAGCTAATGGATGTGGAAGGAAACACAATCATCACCCAACATTTAGTTTAAACCACTGAAGAAGACAAAGATATGCTTTTAATATTATTTATGTCAAATTTGTACTCTTCTGATGTGAAGGTCACTTGAGGTTATAGGCAACATTCTTCAGATCTGTCCGTGTTTAATTTTGGAGAACCAAAACTGTAACCTGTGGACAAAACTTCCTGATTGTAGCAAAACCTCCATGTGATTTTTTTGCTGCTGTAGCTTATCTGCTTCGACATCTAGTGCATTCTGAGATGATGTTCTGCACAAATTGTATGTGAGCTACTGTTTCCTTTTTTAAATCTAAACCCACACAACTGTTGTTTTCATATTTGAACTCATTCTCTCTAAACAGGGAGGAAAATGTGCATGAAAACCTCAGTAGTTTCTGAAATACTCATTCCAGTCAGTCTGGCATCAAGAAGCCATGATCCAAGGTCACTTAAAATAACTCTTCCTTATTCTGACGATGACTTTGAACTTTATCAGGTTACCTTAAATGCACCCAGGTCACTGTTTCATACAGAGCTGCTGCCATGTTGTTGAATGACTCTTCAGCAGGAGACTAACAGAAACTAAATGTCATGAGCCAAGTAGTTTTAGGGACTTTTAAACTCTTCACTCAGTTTTGGTTTCATTTTGTTTGTTTGTTGAAAACTTGAAGCCAGCATTGTTTTGTTTAGTGACACCTGAATTTCCATAAGCTCGCATTTTGACCTTTCTCCCTGTTATGGGACACCAAGCATAAGTACAACATTGGTATCTCGTTCTTTTACTTTCCATTGCCCTCACTGTTAGGACAGGGGTTGTAAATCTCTTAGCATTTACAATCTTTAATCAGTGTGTGTTATTGCAGTTTAAAGTGCATTTTAATTTGGATTTTTGCAGCTACATTTATGAAAAGTCTTGTCAGATTCTTCTTGAAATAATATTGTAGAAGAAAAGAAAAACAGAAGATGTTTATCCCAGCTGTATTAAGAACAGATTTTGACCATTTCTTTATGTAAGAAAAAATTGTCTCTCTCTGAAATCCCAACATCACCCAAACCTTGCAGCTGTCAGGCCAGATTTCAGAGAATTGATATAAACTGAATTCTAACTTGTGAGCTTTCATGACTTTATGCAGTGTTGTTTATCAGCTAGTTGCAAAGTGAAAGAGAAAGCTGCTGTTTTCTGACTCCCTCTCTCTGCGGTTATGGGAGTGTTTCTTACTGTTTGTTTTTATCAGCGGTGGCTCAGCAACAGAAACCGTTTCTGCGACAGCAAAGTGAAGAAGAGCCGCATCATTGGAATTGTTAGTGATTCAGGATGAACCGAGGTAAGGGCTAAATCCTGAGTTTCCAATAATTACGTAATTGATCTTCTTCTGTTATTATTGTAAGATGTTCTGTAACAAAACATCCCACAGATGTTTAGTACCATCGGTTGAGAAACCAAGGAGCAACAACTTACCTGAATAGCATTCTGCAGGTTCTGTTTATGACCAGAGTTCAGAGAGGCTGTAGAAAGGTTAGTGTGTTTAATTTATTTATTTAACCTTTATGTCCCAAAGAAAAGCCCCTTTGAGATTTAAAACCTCTTTGCAAGAGAACCCTGGCCAAGACTGACAGCAGTACATAAAAGTTCCAGAACGTTCACAGCAAAAATTAAAAAAAAAACTTTTAACACCATCATAAAGAAAATAATTAAAACATTCTGTAGGTTCCTAAATAATGAAGCCATAAGCTTGACGCTCTCCGTTCTTCCCCTTCGGTCTACTTGATCATGAAAACGACAAAAAACCAGACTGGGTCCTCTTGATAAAAGTTAACGATTTACTCCAAAAATAAAAACGGTACAAATGTTACTTTTCCACAAAAATAAAACCATAAACAAAACATTCTGAGAGAAAGAGATATATATAGAGAGAGAGTGAGAGAGAGGTCAAAAAACTGTGTGGCTCCACTCCAACAGCCCAACTCTTCTGCCTGGCCACACCCTAAAATCCTTAACTCCAATCACTTATGCAAATTTACAAGACCTTAGTAATCAAATATATAACAAATTAGTATGAAATAAAAATACTACTTGCGATTGTCTCCTCAAAATAAACAAGTGACTGTGGCAGGAAGAGGGTGGAGGCTGCACCCGCTGGCGGGGTGATTGCGAGTGAGCCAATTGCGCCACAGGGCGCTCGGTATAAAAGCCGAGGTGATCTGCAGAGGTGACACTCGTTGTTTGCTGTTGACACGTTGCGCGCTGCGCTTCCGTGGTGAGCCGTCTTTGTGCCCAGTACAGCAGAAACGTTCGGGCGTGTTCACCTCCACGTTGGTCGTGAGTGGAGTGATCCGCTCAGGTCCCAATTGGGTGCAAGTGAGGAGAGCTTGGCCTGATCGGAATCTCGACCGATCTTAACGCTGCTGCTTTGCCCTGACTGAATTACCGCTTTACGTAGCGGTAGAAAGAGACCGGCGTGTGGGACACACACACTTCTACGTATTGCAAAGAGAAATACGGAAGAAAAATACCACTCGTTACAAAATACAGTGAGAGGCAGCTGTCAACGGGAAATCAACGTCGGACTCCATAACAACCAGCGGCCAATCAGCTGCTGGAACGCTTGGGGTCGGGTGGAACGCAAGTTGTAAGCGTTGTGCGCAAGCGTTCCGTTCCGTTCCTGCAGTGTGAAAGCGCCTTTAGTTATACCATGACCAATAGCTGAAATATCCTTTCTATCAGATAAATGTTGTTTGTTGTAAGAAATGTTTGATGTTTTCTTCAACATAACTTCTGAACCTCTGACAATATCCTGTTAACAGATGTCCTAAAGAAAAAGGTCATTAATGTTCAACTGAACGCATTGTTTGAAGATTTAAAAAGAAACACTGCAGAAAGCACAAAAGTTCTAGGATGTAGAGTTTTATGGAGAAGACCAGCTGTACTGTGATGACTGTGAAGACAAACGTGACACCACTGTTGTAAGTAAAGGGAAACTTTTTTTTACAAAAAGATGCAGCAAACATGTTTGGTTCATTTATGGAAAACAGACAATTTGACAACATTATGAAATATTTTAACAATGTATCAATCTGTACATACAGTATTTAAATATGCATTATAAAATGACACACTACCATATTTTTATAATCATACTAAACTTTCCCTATTATTGTTTTAGGTCAATAAGGACTAAAAAAGTATTTGTATTAGCTAAACACCCTAATAAGAGAGACATTTTAGAGATTTCTATAATTTTATTCAAGTTCTGAAGTTTACATACATTTTATTAGTATTTGGTACCATTGTCTTTAAAACTTCATGACCTTGGTCAAATGTCTTGGCTCCATCAACTGTCACTGCAGCAAAGCTAAAGTTTTGGTCCATTTTCCCTGACAGAACTGTTTTAACTGCTTCACATTTGTCGACAGCCTTGGTTAGTGATGAACTCTCCAAATCACTTTATTGTTCTCAGTTCCTTCTCTAACTAATTTGGCAGTATAATTATGGTCGATGCCCAGTTGGATGCCCAATCTGTGCCCATGCTTTAACTTCCTGGTTGATGTCTTTAGATGTTGCTTCAATATTTCCATTTCCTGTTCTTTTCTTATTATTCCATCCACTTCCTCCTGCAACAAAACGCTTTGCAAAAGTTGAAAAAAAATCATAGTAAGTCAATAAATTGTTCGTCCCAGCTAACATAAAACAGAAAAGTTTAAGTTTGTTCATAAGCTTTAATATAAATATCTGCTTTTAATTGTTTTAATGTTGTTTCTCATATAGAAATATAAACTAAAGCATCATCCAGAGATTTTGATTTTGCTGCTGAAGAGGTTTGAACACAACTACAACGCATGTCATACAGTAAAGACAGCCGTGCTGTGGATGTTTGTGACACCATCAACTTACCTGAGGTATATTTCAGTATATTGTGTTTGTTGTCCATTTTCTTTCCAGTTTCCAGATTAATGTGAGTTTTGTTGATCAGAACCAGAGATATGAACTATACGCCTTGGTGGATCACTTTGGGACTCTGACAGGTGGGCATTACACAGCAACAATCAAACCTGAGGATGAAGACAGATGGTACAAGTTCAATGACTCCTGTGTGACACTGGTGAGATGATTATCCCATAACAATGATTTTAAAGGTGTTTCTGCGGTTAATATTTCACTTTGTCATAATAACACAAT
The DNA here is from genome assembly GCA_033032245.1 of Poecilia picta. Taxonomy (NCBI): domain Eukaryota; kingdom Metazoa; phylum Chordata; class Actinopteri; order Cyprinodontiformes; family Poeciliidae; genus Poecilia; species Poecilia picta. The sequence continues at coordinate 8,615 of JAVYJU010000031.1, read as the reverse complement.
GTTAGTTTGATATGTAGTTGTTTTGTTTATAACAGCTTGGTGACCACAGAATCCAGAGAAAGTTTGAGAAGTAAGCACCTGTCCAGTTTTGATCATTTTCACTGTTTATCATAAATTAACTTTACATTCTTTTTGTACCAGATCTCGAAGTGCCCACCTCCTCTTTTACAGGAAGAAAAGTAAGAAGAAATCAGACTTTTTAATAATTTATACTGGGTCCATTTTGCCAATACTTTCTAATATAAATTTCAGGTTCACAAGATGAAGAATAAAATGGAGAAGAAGAAAAGGCTGACCAAGAAGTACAGACAAACCAGAGTGATGATCACCCAGATGAAAACCACAGTCTGATTGTTAAAGAGGACTAGAGCACTGAGACGACCGGTTGGAATCTGTGGTCACGTTTTCTATCGTTTCATAAATACCGTCACCAAGCTGAAGAACAGGATATTTTTCTGGTTTAAAAAAAATGTACAGTAAAATTATCTCCACAGCCATTCCTCTGCTCCCCAACATTTTCAAAAATACTTTCTGCATTGACCTTTCTCTATATCACAGAGATATCAAATTTCACCCATGCTCTACACAAAACAGAAAGTTGGCCATCTTACATTGAATTTTATCTGTGTCTCTTTGTTGATGTTTACATGTTTTGTTGTTGTTGAACTTAATTCACCTGTCAGATTCCCTCTTTGGTTTAATGTTAATCAGTTTGTTTTCTTTCACTAAGAGCCTGTCACTCTGTCTCCATCCATCCACTAGGCGGCGCCGTTCATTGTAGCAAAGTAATAGTAGTTGAAAGATCAATTTTCAGAATGGACATTACAAACATTTGTTTGTAATGCAAGTCTGAACCATGGTTGACGTGTATTATTGGATTATTATTGAGATTATAAGGTGATCAAACTGCTGAGGTTGTTATGCTTAATAATTTAAGCACTGAATATAAACAGCACTTCTTATTATGCAGCGACTGTAAAAACCCTGTCAGAACTGTTTGATGTTCTAGATTGTAATTATATAAAGCCAACTTATTTGAACGTCTGTGATGTTTTATTGCATTTTAACAGTGTTTGTTGTCTAAGAACATATCGCCTGTGTACAATACACTCCTTAAATTGTAGTTGTTTTAGTCACCAGTTTTTCAGTGTGTTATCTGTTATTTGTGTTCAGGTTTTCAGTTTAGTTTAAATGAAAACCTACATAAATACATGTTAACGCCACAAAACGTCTGCTGAGTTTGAAATTATAAAACCTGTAGATGTGAAAGGATAGGAGTCATAAACCGGCACTGACAGAAAAACTTCAGCAGATATTTAACTATTGAAGTTAAACGAAAAATAATTACGCAAGGAAGGTGATGACTTGACTCACTTTATGTAATTCCTATTGGTCCGATTCAACAGAAAAGATCTTTAATTTACTGACAGCGGCAGAAACCCTCAGTTTTACGCCACTGGGAGGCGCTGTTGTTCTTTGTATCTGAAAGTCCTCATGGCCTCAGTGACTCATTTTCCTGTTTACTCTATTAATAAAGAATCCAAGTGAATCAAAGAAGAAGGAGGTGAGTTAATGAACCAAGACTCAATAATTTCTTCTGTTGTTCACAATCTACTCTGAGATAATAAACTTAATTGTTAGATTTGTTTCTGAGGTATTTCACTCCCTAAAAATGACGCTACAGTTTGACTCAGAAGTGTAAAGCTACTGCAGGAACCAGACTCTGGTCAGAAACGTCTCTAGTCCGTGTTTAGTTGCTGCCATCAGAAAACATGGCACCAATGCATCAAAGACAGAACCAACAAACTGCTGCTCATCTTTTCACCTCTAAATGTTAAAATGCTTATTTAACGTTTTTATCTGTGTAATAATTTTCACTGCAAAATGTAAAAAAAAAATTAAAAAAGAGGGAGAGGAAAAACTCAAAACTTGCCTGGATAAACCACATTTATGTCAACACAAAGTGGCAGAATAATCAGACCTATTCCAACACAAGAAATTGAGCTGAGAGAAGATCCTGTAATATCAACAATTTCTGCTCTTAATCTAGAAATTGGTCAGAATTTGACACATCTGTAGTTTTCACTTGAGGTTCCTCTTGAGGTTTGCAGCAAATTGTCTTACATTATGTGATGTATTTCATTGTTTTCATTGTTTAAACTGTATAGAGGGCAAAGAGCAGTTTTAAAATCCCACATTTATTTTATTAATTCAAAACACAAGTTTGTTGAAGCTGCTCACTGAAAATAACAGGAAACAGACAATATCTCTGCTGATCATACAAAGAGTTTTGATCACATACATTCAGAATGTGCATTTTACTTATTGTTACGTCCACCAGGCTCGTTTGGTGGGGTAACATTAAAGGACACAAGGATTTTCTGATTTAATGAAAATTGAATTTATTAAATTATACTAAAGAAATAAAACCTGAAAAAGGAATACCTGAAACGAGAAACCAAAATAGATTAATCCAAAACCCATAGCTAACCAGAAATAAGTAAATGCAAAACAAACCTAAATGCAAAACAAACCTAACACAACACCTGCAGTGGACCCGTCTCCAGACCCCTACAAGGAAAAAGTGCAGAGACCCACTGCAGCCGTAACATTATTTAAAAGAGTTTAACTGAGAAGGAGCAACGTGATTAATGTTTGAAACGAAGCATTTTTGTTTGCGTTTTAAACATCAGGCATAAGACATTCTTTACTTCTCCGTGTTTCTCCCTCCTTGTCTCCCAGCCCGTCGTCAGTAAAACCCGGTTCAGGTCCAGCTCCACCATCTAAACTTAAAACCATCTGAATGTAGGACTTGTGTGTGATTCCATAATCAAACAGCCTCCTTGTGTCATCATTCAATCTGTTGCTCGCAAAGATCAGTCGCAGATCCTTTTTTGCACGTTCTGCAAATATGCAGATCCAGAATCATAATTCAATAAATAAAAACAGACCAAAGACATATTTTTAAACTGCAGAACTATTCTAGTCTGAACAGGATGATATAAAAGTATTATTGTAACTTAAACTTGTTCTCACCATAAACCAAAACAAACTCTACAGGAGAGAATGCAAAAAGATTTTCTTTTGCATTTTATTTTATTAAAACGGTTATTCCTCATTTTTTTAACAATTATGTTTTACATAAAACAGAGAAAGGTGAAGTAAATGATTGCTTGACAGTAAGTTTACCTGGGAACCAAGACAACTTCTCGAATATCTTTTCTTTCAGCTGATCCACGGTTATTTCCTTCATCTCCTGTTCTGTGTCGCAGAGGTCAATCGTGGTTTTCTCTCCATCTATCCCACTGACCACAACCTGGTAGATCATTTTCTGATATCTATAGATCTCCAGCAGTTACTGAAGTTAGACCAAAAGAAAGAAAACCTTATTGGCATTGATGTTTCGTTTTTTTGCAGGTTTCAGCAACACAAATGAGAAAACATAATTGCAAAACAAAAAAAGGTTATAATATTTCCTTCATATGATAGCAAAAATAGAGGGTGAAGAATACGTACTTTACATGTTTTAAAGAATGTTAAACTTTTCTGTAAGAGTTGCTAAATATCACTGACCAGCAGATGGGGTTTGTCTTGACAGTTATATATATATACACAGTCCAGTCACATTAATGTGACCATCTGTCAAAAGCCAGAATAACCACCTTTCGCAGAGCGAACTGCTACGAGACGTGCAGGAAGAGAGTCACTTAGGTCCCTGAAGGTCTTCTCTGGGATGTTGAGCCATGCCGACTCTAATGCCGTGGCCAGCTGCGCTAGATTACGCGGTTGAGGATCCATGGCGCGAACAACTCGATCGAGATGGTCCCACAGATGCTCGATTGGGTTTAAGTCAGGTGAGTTTGCTGGCCAGGGGAGGACGGTAAACTCATCCTGGTGCTCTTCGAACCACGCACGTACACTGGCAGCTGTATGGCACCTCGCATTGTCCTGCTGGAAGATGCCATCATCCTGAGGAAAAACAATGCGCATGTAGGGGTGGACATGGTCCGCAAGGACAGATGCGTACTTGTATTGATCCATCGTGCCTTCCACAATAATCAGTGAACCCAGAGAATGCCAGGAAAACATTCCCCAGACCATAATGCTCCCGCCTCCAGCTTGGACCGTTCCTGCAATGGTTGCAGGGTGGTTCCTTTCAGAGGTTTCACGCATTATACGCCAACGTCCATCTGTCCGATGGAGCATAAAACGCGATTCATCTGAAAACGCTACCTGTCGCCACTCAGTGGACGTCCAGCTGCTGTACTGGCGTGCAAATTCTAGCCTTCGTCGTCGATGAACACCAGTCAGCATAGGTGCACGAACCAGGCGTCCGCTTCGGAGGCCCAGACGCAGCAATGTTCGCTGAATAGTGGTTTGGGAGACACTTGTGGTAGCCCCTTGGTTCATTTTAGTGGTCAGTTGCTCAACGGTAGCCCGTCTATCTGCCCGAACGCATCTCCGCAACCGTCGTTCGCCTCTGTCATCTATGGCCCGTGGTGCACCACATTTGCCACGTCGTTGATTTTGGACAGTCCCATTTTGCCATGCACGGTACACTTTTACCACGGCGGCACGCGAACAGTTCACAAACTCAGCCGTTTCGGAAATGCTTCCACCCTTGGCCCGAAAGCCAATGATCATGCCCTTTTGGACGTCGGATAAATCGCTTCGTTTCTGCATTACGCCAACGATTGAAATGTTTTCCGAAGCCCACACACACCCTTTATATACGCTCAACTGCACTGTGCTGCCACCTGCCTTCTGTGATTGGTTATTTAACTCTGAAGTGGAAAGTACGTGGTGGTCACATTAATGTGACTGGACTGTGTACATATAAAATCATGATTACATCAAAGACTCTTAAACAAAAGACAGATGGCAGAAAAACTGAAGCAGGAAAGGAGAGGAAATCTATTAACCTACCCTCAGCTGTTACATTAAGTACAGTTAAGTGTGTTTCCAGTACATATTTAATTGACGCTCTCTAGTCTTAGGTTGCTATTCGAGTGAAGTAAAATGTCTGAATACTTTCTCTTTCTGTTTTGGTTACGCCCAGGTAGATGCTGCATTCAAGACATGTTGAAAATATCACTTTCAAAAGGTAAAATGTGGATTCCTTTCATGTATTTCTATCAAACTTATAAAAGAAGATAAATCACATACTGTATAAGAAGTTATTCGACTGTACTCAGTAGAAGAAAAATAGATAAACTTATTGTGGCAAAAGGAATCAATGCAACCTTTTTTTTCTTAATAGTTTGTTGGCAGAAGGTCCATTTATTTTGTTGTTGGTTAATAGTGTAAAATAACTGCAAGGTTTTCTCACCTCTTGCAAACAAATACAAATGAATTTTATTAAGATCATATTTGAACTGGTCAGTGTGATTTCAGATTCATAAAGACTCGTCATTCGTTTGATGTTTTTATTTCCTGTTACGTAGAAAACATGATTGATCATGTTTTTGAAACTTCCTTTTAAGGACTCTGTCACTTTAAGGTGTGTCAACCTGTTGGATCATGAAATTTGCACCAATAGTTTCATATTATAGTTTGAGAGTTGTTGTTTTGCCATCACTCCAGAGATGCCAGAAATTAAAATACTAACATCAGCTAACATATTTAACTTGGTTAAGATACTGAAGTTAAACGGAAATAATTTCACAGCAAGAAAATAACGACTTATTTTCAGTAATTCCCATTGGTCTCATTCAACAATAATGGTCCGAAATAGGTGCGTAACCTCCGTAACCCTTCGTTCCTCTGTCCACTGGGAGGCGCTGTTGTTCTTTATATCTAAACGTCTTCATGTCATCAGTGACTCATTTTTCTGTTTAATTCATCCATCTTCTTACACCCTTGACCCTTAATGGGGTCGGGAGTTGCTGGTGTCTATCTCCAGCTAATGTTCCAGGCGAGAGGGGGGGTTACGACCTGGACAGGTCGCCAGTCTGTCGCAGGGCAACACAGAGACACACAGGACAAACAACCATGCACACACACACCTGGGGCCAATTTTAGACAGACCAATTAACCTGACAGTCATGTTTTTGGACTGTGGGAGGAAACCAGAGTACCCAGAGAAAACCCACCATGCACAGGGAGAACATGCAAACTCCATGCAGAAAGGCTGGGGCTGGGAATCGAACCCAGAGCTGCAAGGCAACAGCTGTACCAACTGTGCCACTGTGCAGCCACTGTTTAATTCAGTAATACAGAATATCAGTGAAACAAAGAACAAGGAGGTGAATTAATGAACCATGGCTCAAAACTCAGCACATCTACCCCATTGTTCAGAATCTAGTTTGAGATAATAAATGTAATTGTTAGATTTGTTTCTGATGTATTTCACTCTCTAGAATATCAATCAATCAATCAATCAACCAACCAATCAAGTTTATTTGTATAGCACATCTCAACAACAAGGCGGTTCAAAGTACTTTACATCATAAAAACAGAACAATGAAAAGTCATAGAAGACGCAGTCAAGAACTCAGAAAACCAGCAAACATTACATTTAGTCAAGTGCTGTTGTTACACATTAAAATGTTGGTTACTGTTTCATTAATTATGGCACAAGAGCAATTCTAGCTGGGTTTTAGTCTAGATTTAAAGGCACCCAGTGTTTCAGGTGATTTACAGTTTTCTGGAAGTTTGTTCCAGATGTGCAGTGCATCGAAGCTGAATGCTGCTTCTCCATGTTTGGTTCTGGGGATGCAGAGCAGAACCAGAACCAGAAGATCTGAGGGGTCTAGACGGTTGATACAGCAACAGCATATCTTTAATGTATTGTGGTGCTAAGTTGTTATAAACTAACAGCAGTATTTGTTTTGGCATGTCCACACATTTATATGTTCCAACCATCTGTTCAGTGATTGGTTGGTTCAGAGTCACCTGGTGACATTATAATGTAGAGCTGTGTATCATCATAGCTAATGGCTAATAAAATGAATATGAATGATATTCTGCAAGGACAGGTGTTTCCCTTTCCTCTGTACAGGATCTGATTCAGAGCTTCTGCAGGAACTAAACTCTGAACAGACTCAGAAACATCACGTAGTTTCTACAATAACATTTTGATTTGCTGCTATCAGAAAACCAAAGCATCAAACAGAACCATAAAACTGCTACTCAGTTTTATGGCTCTTAAAGTTAAAATGCTGAACTGCTGGTAAGAATATGAACTTGTTGTTGCACTTATTTTATTATTTTACCTGTGTAATCATTTCTTTTAGTAAAAATATAAAGAAAACAAACGAGACTTAAAACACATCTGGATAAACCACTTCAATATCAACAAAAAGTGGCAGAATAATCAGGCATATTTGAACAAATCAATATAAGTCAGGATTATCGGTCAGGATCTATTAGTTCAGAGAAAATACTTAATGCTGACAAAAACAAATATACATAAAACATCCAGTCCAAACAGCGGCTTCAGTTAGTGAACTGATCTGCAGACATTGTTTTTAAATTTATGTTGACCAATTTAAAGCATTTAAAAACTGAAACCTACATTAACTTATTTCCACTCACTCAATACTCAGCATCTCACCTCATCAGCAGGTTTATTGCATTGAGAGACAGAAAACGGATTTTCCTGAGTAGCACAAATTAATAATGACACCTTTATCCCAAAACAGGTTTTGATTTACTGACTTGTATTATTGCTTCTATCTTTCCTAAAACTTCCAATAATCCAAAACTTTCTCTTTTCAGATTATTTCCTTCTTCAAACCTCAAGCTGCTGGTTTATTCTAACATACTGTTGTAGAAGTGAAAGGATTAATGAGACATCTGTAGCCTGTTTACTCATAAAAGTCAGATTAAAAATCAGATTAATTCACAAATCAACAGAGGGAAAATATCAAATCAAACCACATTTTATTTGTATCTCACATTTCAGCAACAAGGCAGTTCAAAGTGCTTTACATCATGAAAACACAAAAATCAACATCTGAAACATTCGATTTTTCAGTGTCATGGGAAATTATGATTATTACATAATAATTATTATCTAATCAAGTATTTAATCAAATATTCACCAATTAAAATGAATTGGGGGAATGACAACAGCCACATTGCTTTAGTTTTTTATGCATAAAAATGCTTTACATCATATTTTTCCATCATTATCAGATTATGGGTTTGGTCTTAAAAAGTTGCCTATGCGCCACCAGCTGTTGATATTATTGTGCCTGAGCTTCATGATATTCGGGTCCGGAGTTAAAAGGATATCCTTTAGATCACTCTAATCTCAACACTTTGACTCTATTCTTAATCAAGAATGTGATCAGAATTTGAAACATTTTCACTTGAGTTTCCTCTTGGGTTCATTACAAATGATCTTACACCGTGTTTAAGAAAATCTTCATTGTTTAAATTGTATAGAGAACAAAGATCACTTTTAAAATTCCACATTTAGTTTATTAATACAAAACAAAAGCTTGTTAAAGTTGTCAACTTTAGACAAACAGTTGTTTGTCTAAAGTTGTTTGACTCACTAAAAATAACCAGAGCAAATAATATTTCTGCTGATTTTATAGACAGCTTTGATATAATACCGTACATACAGAATGTGTCAGGAAGTGAGAAATATTTTTCTTACTTAAAAA
>JAVYJU010000030.1:0-116858 GCA_033032245.1 Poecilia picta | reverse complement strand
AAAAAAAAAATTCAACACAAAATGCAAACTAAATTTTCCAATGCCCAGAAAACAAAAGAAGGTTGCATGCCCGACTCATTTTAATATAATTTTTTTTCAAAAATTTTGGAACATTTCACAACAAAAATTTAGTACAAAAAAACAAAGGTAGAACCTGTCAAGCACAAGTCAATGACAATACATGAAAAAGTGGACAGTTTTAAAATAAAAGATTAAAAAAAGGAAACAGCTACCAAAATAAAATGTTCATTCCCAGTGATACGTGAGAAAAATATTTTTTTTCCCAAATTTTGATTTAGAACCACTTCCAAATGCCAAATGAGAACTTCCTAATTTTTTTAAACCAAAAAAATAAAAAGTTTAAAAATTAAGTTTTTTAAAAAAAAAATTTTTAAAACAGTTAATTTAGATGTTCATGAAAATGCAAGGGGGAATTAAAAGGGAAACAGATTATAATCACTTCAATTTTATTGAAAATGTATTTATTTTGCCTATAGCAATCACTAGAAAAACTATTTTGGCTTCATCACAATATCAAAGTCTTAAAGTATTAAGCTTTCTTTTTTGTTTAGTAGAAGTTTAACACTTTAAAAACAAATCCAAATGGTTTTAATTTTCCTTTTTTTTGAACAACAAGGAAACATCTTGGAAAAACAATTTCCTTTTTGGTTTTCTTTTTTTGGGTTTTTTTCCCCCTCTTTATAGGGGCTCGCCACTTGAATTTTCCTGGCCCTGTCTGTCATACTGATTAGATTTTAAATCTGACTTCCTTCCATTTTTGATGGAAACACTTGTATGTTTCCATCTTGGCGAACATCTGCTCTCACAACTCCTTTCTCCAAAGGGTTTATTTGTGTTATACTGCTACTTTCCCCCTGACCTTTTGTTTTATAATTGACATTTTTGGCAACCCTATCCCCGTTTCAGGTTTTGCCTTCTCAGGAGGATGTTGCTTATCATTGTTCAACCTCTCAGCTTCTTGTGCAGAGTTCTCCCTATTTCTTTCAGCCATTTCACTGGATTCCCTAGTAGGAAGGCCTGCCGGACCATCTTCATCAACATTTTCACTTGTTTTTCTACGCTTAGAGAGACTGCCCTCATCCTTGGTAGGTTTAGCATCTTCATCCTTCTCATATGTCTCATCCTTGCAGACATCTGGACAAGACTGCTGTTCTTATTGTTGTCAGACAGAAGATATCTTTTGGTGGGTACTTTTCTGTTGTCTTGATCAGCACCTGCAATTAGTCAAAAGTAACAGTAAAAAAATGAGTCCTTGGAAGACAATAGAGTTTATGCAGGTTCTTACCTTTCTTTCTGTAAAACAGAAGATATGCACTCTGGGTCCTAGTGAAAACAATATAGAATCAGTGTGAGGAAGATCATGTTAACGTTCAGAAAATGTACAGAAAAAGAAGAAAAAAAAGAGCCTACCCTCAATATTGTTTATCTTAAATGGACAATTATTTCGCTGCAAACAAAAGCAATTAATAATACATTAAATCAAGGCCAATATTTTTCTAGTAGTATGTTTTTTTTCACCAAGAAAAAAACCTGTCCATAACATCACAAAAAAGATGCTAACTTTTACCTCTGTGACTGAGGAGTCATTGAAATTATACCATCTGTCGTCATCCTGGGACCTGATTGTTGCTGTGTAATGTCCACTTTTCAGACTGCCGAAGTGTTCAACAAAGGCATACAATTCATATGTCTGATTCTGGTAAACAAAATACAGACATAAAATATGTAAAAAAAAAAAAAAAAAAAATATATATATATATATATATATATATATATATATATATATATATTATATTATATACATATATATACTGTATATATATATATATATTTACATATATAAAATATATATATATATATTTACATATTTATGTCTGTATTTTGTTTATATATATATATATATATATTATATATATAATATATATAATATATATATATATTATATATATATATATATATATATATATATATACGGTCACCAAGTTGCGAATGAAAAATCAAAAAATAGAAATATACTTAAACGTACCCGTGGTATCTGTACAATGAAGGGAACATCCACCTTACAGGTGTTCTTGACAAAACACATTTGATAGTAGTTGAACTCGAACCTTTTCAGCAGCAACATCAAAACCTCTGGATGCTGGTTTATCACACATTTCTGGAAAAATAACAGAGATATTATTGTATAACTTGCAGGTTTATGTTGGTATCATTCACAAAATGCACAATGAAACACACAAGAACCCAATTTGGTTTCATGTTACTCACGACAGTGGCATCCCGTTTGCCTTCACAATTCTCACAGTAAAGCTGGTTGTCTTCACTAAAATGTGAGTCTTTAAAAAAGTCTTTAATGGCATCTTTCTGAAAAAATAATGTTGGGTTATTTTGTCTGCTTGATACCAAGTACTAATAGCCAATCTCAGCTAAAACATACTTCTGGTACAGTCAGATTTCTAACAAATTGACCTCAGTGGTTCATTGAGTTTTAGATTAATGGTCACTGTGTAGTCTTCCAGTTGGTACATTAAACATGATTGATGTTTCCATGTTGTTTAATACTCACCACACTGTAGCTTTCATTCGAAGACTGCTTCAGTGTAAGAGGCAGATTCCAAAATGACTTTTTTTCATCGGTTTCTTCTTCACAATCCCCACAGATTGTCTTGTTGCTGAGTTGTATCTCAAATATCTACAAATTCAATTTAGTAAGAAGATTAAATTATACAAATGTTATTTCAATTGCATTTCTAATTATTTTTTCCATACTGATCACAAGTTGATTTTAGAAATAATTTACCATTGATGCCTCCTCACTGGCCATGGTTAAAATTTTCTCCAAGTGCTCTGCTGCATCTCGCTGTTCATGCACTTGTTACACAAATTAAAATACAATACCACATTATTAAAAGAAAATTAAAAATCTTTTTTTTTTACATTCTTTATAACTGAAATTATGACAAGACATTTTTCTAACCATTATTTTTGTCCTGACTAAAATTTCAAGGTACATTCATGGTAAAAAACAAAAAACAATATGGCCTTAGGGTAATCCTAAATATCTCCAGTGTTTCCATTTTGATCAGCTGTTTATTTGCCTTACTTATTCTTTGATTTTTGTTTCTGGCTGTATTGCTTTATTTTAGATCAGTCTTTTTAGCTGTTCATTTAATTCTGCTTGGCATGTTTACTCCCTTCCCTGCTCTCCTCCTGTCATCTCTTTCTTTCTCAGTCTTTGTACAAATGTAGCCAACCCTTTATAGAAATGAAAATCTTCCCCAAATTGTTTTAAAAAATATAATAATGCACACACTGTATTGTTTTAAAAAATGTTTTTATCCACAAAACTCACTGGCCATGGTTAAAATTTTCTCCAAGTGCTCTGCTGCATCTCGCTGTTCATGCACTTGTTACACAAATTAAAATACAATACCAACATTATTAAAAGAAAATTAAAAATCTTTTTTTTTTACATTCTTTATAACTGAAATTATGACAAGACATTTTCTAACCATTATTTTTGTCCTGACTAAAAATTTCAAGGTACATTCATGGTAAAAAACAAAAAACAATATGGCTTAGGGTAATCCTAAATATCTCCAGTGTTTCCATTTTGATCAGCTGTTTATTTGCCTTACTTATTCTTTGATTTTTTGTTTCTGGCTGTATTGCTTTATTTTGATCAGTCTTTTCTAGCTGTTCATTTAATTCTGCTTGGCATGTTTACTCCCTTCCCTGCTCTCCTCCTGTCATCTCTTTCTTTCTCAGTCTTTGTACAAATGTAGCCAACCCTTTTATAGAAATGAAAATCTTCCCCAAATTGTTTTAAAAAATATAATAATGCACACACTGTATTGTTTTAAAAAATGTTTTTATCCACAAAACCCACACAAATATGCCACTGGAATATACCAACATGTCAAACGCATAGTGGGCAGTGTACAGATTAGCTAAAACCTATCCCAGCCAATCTGAATTAGGGTATAAAGTTAATAAAAAACAAGATAATGTTGGTTGACAATCTTATGAAAGCAGGTATGTGGATACATCAGCACATTCTTTGTCATAGACTCTGATGCTGAAGACCCGAATTTTTTTTCTCATGTACACAAACAAAACATAAATACAGTATTCTCAAATCTTCACTTTGGTGAGATTGATGTAATTATGTATTTAGTCATTTAATTTTATCAAATTTTCTCCATAAATGATACCTGATTCAATTTGGATTCCATCAATAGCCTCCAGCGATCTAAAAAACTTGTAACAATTCAAAAGAAGGTCTCACAAGCAACATTCATCAACATACCGTTATCAATACCCAGCTTCCCAGTAACTTCATATGTTTCTCCTATTCTTTCCTTTAAAGTTTTAAACAAGGTATAAAGTTGATGATCAATTGGGTCTTCCAAGTCTTTTGGACATCTGTTTAAAGAAATATTGTCAGAGACTGTAAAGGCTAATCAAATTAAAATACATTTTATTTTTCATGAGGTACAGCAGGTCCTGATGTTGAATGCTTTTACCAACCTCCCCACAGCCTTTCTGAAGTCTTCAGTCATAAAAAGCACTTGCAGCACACTGTTCAGGTAACATGTTGATCCCTGGTTTCTCAAGCCGTGATACCGCTTGGCTGTAAGAGATCATTTATTATTAGATGTTATTAGTGGAAACCTGGTCAGTTCAGTTGCTGCATGTTTAGGTAATTATACGTTCTGCTTTAGAAACAAATAATGAAAAATAAATATGACACACATTGTTCATTTGTTTTAAAATGTGAATTTTACACCACAGAAATACACTTAAGTGAAAGAAAATATCCATTTGGAAGTCAAAATATAATACATTATTATTATATTGTCAAATAAGTGATTAAAACAAATCAGAAAAACAGGCAGGCAGGCAATGTTAAAATAATAATGCTGTTGGTGTTTATTCAACTTGTCAACACAAGAGGGAGTAATATGGTACCTGTTTACTGCTTCCACACCCATTAATCCAGGTGCAGTGTGATGAGAAGAGAAGTGACATATAGTGACATATAGGTTTTTTGTGTTGCGTGCATCATCATCTTGACTATCAAGTCAAACAAAATGTGGAACCGTGAAATGGGGGCAATTAATTTATGAACTTTGTTGGAAAAGTGAAAATAAACAACTGCTCAGGAATATGAAGAACAGATACAATTTTGCGCTTCTCTGAATAATTTAAACCAGAAATTAAAACTTAACTAAATGAAATTAAATGAAATGGAAAGCGGTCTGTATTTTACATCAGTCTTATATATAACGATCAATTCATTGTTTTGTTTTTCACCAGGTTTCTTAGAACAACACCAAGGTAAAAATTGGTATACGACGTAAAAGTATATAGCTAAATAAAAATATGATAATCAAACATTTCAGCTCTGAATGCGAAGCTTACCTTGAGTGTTTTTATTGGTCCTACCCTGAGACATGTAGTCGGTACGTGTGCTCATAATGGATCACTTGAACCAGCTCTTCTTTACAAACTGTCTGCAGATCTCACCTCGCTGACAAAACGGAGCAATTTCAGCGAGGTGACAGAAATCGGACTCCAGAGAGAATCAGAGAGCGGTACGCTTCCTCTTTCAATTATAATGACACACATGTTGCGTTCAATGTGTGTCGGAAATATGGATCTTTACGACTATAACTGACTACAAAACCGTTTACGAGACAACGACGCATAATGAAATCAAACTTGAAATGCACGTCAATTTGAAATTAAGCAAATATACCATTTGCAAAACAGAATAGGCATTGATACCTAAAGCTTAAACTTCCGAAATGTCAGGCATGCCATGCTCAATATAATACGTTTATACATTTTCATATTTTTTATATTCATATAGTGAGTCTGATGTTAACAACTACGGTAACAAGTTTGGCTTTAACAGACTTTAAAAGTAGAGATGATTACTGACAGGCTACAGAAAAACAAACAAACAAACTGGGATGATAAGAAAGCTTAACTTTGAGTCACGTGATTTCTTGAAAATATTCGAGCGCGAGTATGAAATGAAACTGATGTCAACAGGGGAGTTGTTCTCAAAGCTATTTATAATACTCTTTCAGTGTTCAGCCTTGGCAGTTATCAGGCAGGAACTGTTCAAAGTTAAATGTGAATTTCTTTATTATGTTCTCCTGAATATTCACTGACTCTGAGCTCGTATAAATTTTGCCTCTGTTGAAATTACCTCAAGCATGTGTGATGTGCTGTAGTTAAAGTATGTTTGTATTCTCCAGTGGTGTGAAGATGGATAATTTTATGGTGTGGCCTTATGCTGATCTTCTCGTACATCTCAAAAAACTTGCGTAAAAATGCTACATTTCTTTCCATTCATCTCTAAAAGTAACTCATACACAGTGATACACAGTGATATTACAAGCCTTCTTTTCTTGTAATGGCTTACAGATAATAAAAACAGAAAATTCATTGTCTCAGAAAATTAGAATTCTGTGACAAAGCAATTAATTGAAACTCATAGTCTCACACAATAATCAGTTAATTAACCCCAATCCTCTGCAAAGTTTTTCCTAATCCTTTGAAAGGTCTTTCATTCCAGGTCAGTAGTTATGTCCTCTGATGTTGAGTCATAAGCTTGCTGTCTGTCAATGGAGGGCCACTTCCACTTCATCTGTTACTTTACAGAAAATAAAGTAGCAGAAAACAACCTAAAGAAAAACTAGCCACACTGGAACGCCTCTCATACAGATTACAAAACAAAATTGAGACTTTTAATCATAAATGGGTTCTAGACCTGCTCAGACTGCAGGGGTCAAGCTGGTGGGGACTTTGAGCCTCAGTGATGTTTGATCTCACTGTGTGAGTCATGTCTTGTGTCCCACATGGAGGGGCCTAAACTTTTTTAATTATTAAAATATTTCTGTTTTTATTTAAAATTTTATCTACCCTCCCTTTTTTATGTGTCTGTTATCTACTGTTACAAGTTGCTCTATTGGTGTGAAAGCTAACATAATTCCCATTTGATACTTCCTGTACAAGCAATGAACTGTGGTGTTAAGGAAAATTTAATAAAATGTTTCTCATAGAAAAAGAAGTCAATATTCACCTGTAGAGATGTAAACCAATTACTGCCAGTTATCACAAATAATTAAAGCAAGTTGTTGCCAGATTGGCAATAAACATTTTTAAGATTTGGTGTGCAATCACTTTTTCACTTTGGGCAGGTTAGTTAAGCTCTATTTTCCCCAGTATAATTGAAATCCTGATTTGAAGATTGTAGTTTGTATCTCCTCAGATTACTTTGTAATGCTTGATTTTCTAAAACATTAAAACATAACCAAAAACACAAAAACAGAATTAATCAGTAAGTAGGAAAATGCATTTCAACCTGAAAGGATTCAGAGAGAATATAGATGTTAGAAAGTTTATTTGACAGGTAATAGTCTTTGGGGTTTGGAACCGGGCAGAAGACGTGGCGCTGGTAACCGGCGTCAGAAAGGATGAGCCACTGGGGATAAGAATTAGAGACGTCTTCCCCAGGGGCCCAGACACTGGTGGAGAGGATGCTGAAGGATAGGAGGGGTACTGAAGAAGTCGAGAGTTGAAGGTGGAGAAGGGGTTGGAGGAAGGTTAAAGCTAGACTGAAGAGCAGGTGGAGAAGTTGCCAGACTTTATGAAGAAAGCAAAGCTTATGATTGGAGTAGATAAGGAGAAGACCGGCGCTTATAAAAGGGTACAAGGGAGGAGCCTGATGAGGTGATTAGCTGGGCAGGTGAGATGAAGTCTTCCAGTCTTCCAGTTTACACATGGGTTTCATTTTCCCTCATTGTAATGTTTAATTTTCCTTCATGTATTTGTTTATTTGCACTCATTATTTCCTAATCCAAACAATGTTGACCTTTACAAAGAATAACATCATGTCTAAACCCATGTCAAATAGATAAAGTTAGGAGTCTTAAAAACTTCAAATATATTTGCACTTTTTTTAAATAATACAGAGTAATGGTACAAGTTCTACAAAATTCTTAATTGATTAGAATGGGTTTAGATAAAATAAAATATTAAAATGCTGGTATTTAAAAAGGCATAAAGAACTATTTCACATATAAAACAGGAACAAAATAATTGTATGGTTAAATTTTCAGGAAAAATAATTAAAGTATGAGATGGACTAATACGTAAACAGAACCATTAGGCGATCCATAATAAGACATATAGATGTAAGAAACTGACATAAGTTCTGTCATATTATTTTATTTAAACATTTAAACCACATCACATATTTTAGCAACTGCTAAGTTTGCTTTCAGACACTTCAAAAAACAAGAGCAAAGACTTATAATCATATTTTATCAAAGAAACTTCACGTGAAAGAAAAATCAAGGCATTACCTTTAAACATATACTTTGTTTTGTTTATGAAAAGTCATAATCTAAACAAAAACCAGGACATAATCCACCTTATTTTATTCACGTTAATTCCGCTGCCATATAGGGATAGAGGTTTGCCTGGGGCAATACCAGTGGAGCATGGCCCAAAATAATCTGGGTTTACTTTCCTGCATTCAGTTGTGATCTTAAGACACACAAAACAGAACTCTACCTTGCACTGGCGACAAGAGATGTTTTTACATTGTTTTCCAGTGTGCTCAACCAGTATACCACAGGTGGGACATGCCCTGATGGAGGGACACTGAGTGACTCCTTTGACATTCTCAAATTTAGCATACGGACAATCTTTCAGGGTTTTCAGGGCATCATTAGTGCAGCCCTCATTATCGCAGCGATCTATCCGTGGCTGTGGACCTTTCCATTCCCTCAAACACTGCCAGCAGAATTCAAAGGTGCGTCCTTTGACTGCTGTACACATGTGGCATCGGACGCTCAGATTAGCCACATCTTTCCTTGTCACAGAGTATTTGCATCCAGGGCACTGTGGGCAGGTGGACAGTGAAAAACAAGGAGAACAATTTTTATGTTATGCAAAGTAGAATGTTAAGGAAAAAGCATTTTTAGTCATGTTATGAAATTATTCCATCCTTACAAATTTGGAGTCAAAGCAAGCCTTTAAAGCATTAACAGCCATGGTGTTCTCAAAGTATTCCTTTTCTTCAGGTGTCAGAAGAGCCATTTTGCGAACCTCCTCATAGGGCCACTCGACAGTACAGCCTGACTGGCAACACACAAATGTGCTTTCTCCCTTTATTGAAATAGAGGCAAATAACAAATTATCAGAATTTTAAGAGACATCCATCCCACATCCTGCAATAAATGGTAATCATTCATAAAAATATCTACTAAATGTTTCATAATAATGTAAAAATTAAGACACTAGGGCCAAGAGAGAATATCTTAATCTCCAAGTTCAGGCAATGTACCATAAAATTTAACAACTTTAAGCATCATTATAATTAAAAACATTAAGGATTCAATTATTTTTATTGACGGTATGAGATTTGCCAAACCCCAAATCTCATACCAGCTCACATTTGTTTTTTTGTCGTAAGAAATTTGTGCTTAGTTCCCAGTTGAAGAAGCCTAATAAATATGATTAAAGTAGCCCAGGTTAAAGAAAAACAATACAATCATAAAATATCTGACTTACATTAGGTTTGTGTGCATTTAAGTAAACATCTTTTCCAAAATAAATATTTGATGTTTCTTTTTGCATTCTTTTTGCCTTTGTGGTCTTCCTGACCCAATAACCACATATTTGTTGTCTTTTAAAGACATGTGCAACTAGTCTTTTTTCCATGACATTTTTTGCAAAGCAAAGAAAAACTTCTCAATATTAGTACACTACATACAGTTCCTGATAGTATGACATGCGCCATTTTTCTTATATTCATAAGTACATACATAATTTCTTTATAAAGTAAACTTAAGAAGTATAGCCATACATCTCAAAAAAGGACATAAAAAACTAAGTGTCCAGTCATTGCAAGCAAACATCGAGTATTTAAAAAAATATATACATCCACTATTTAAATAGTTAAATACTGTTAAATCACACTTGTATTAGGAATCACTCTGCTTTCTCCTACTCAACACCATGGGATGCTAGAGGAGAGCAAATGAAGAAGAAAACTGCAAATCTCTTGCCTCAAAAACCTTTGGACATTAATAATCCAGCCTTGATATACTAAAATTTATAGTATACACAGACACAGAAATTGAGCTCTTTCTCAGTGTCGAATATTTATTTTTTCCGCAACACAATCAGCTGTCCTCAAACCCAGCTCACCGGTCTTCTCAGCTGACCTCGCATGTTTGCTCCCTCTCTCCCCATCCGGGGAACCTTTCACAATAAAACATTTTACATTTCATAACTCCAATTTTTATGCTTACACTATTGATGTTGTACATCTCTAAGCATTCAATTTTCCAAGTGTGTGGCATTGAGTCATAGGCTTTCTTGTAATCTATCCAAGCGGTGCACAGGTTGGTGTGTCGGGTTTTGCAGTCTCGGGCGACTGTGTGGTCTACAAGGAGT
Organism: Poecilia picta; assembly: GCA_033032245.1. Classification (NCBI taxonomy): domain Eukaryota; kingdom Metazoa; phylum Chordata; class Actinopteri; order Cyprinodontiformes; family Poeciliidae; genus Poecilia; species Poecilia picta. Next base: position 106,355 of record JAVYJU010000030.1, on the reverse strand, counting down.
TGGTGTTTGGCTCCTCTGCTATTTATGCCGATGCCCTTCTGTGCCGTACTCATGTATTTATCCATGTGACCACTTATCTTAGCCGCTATAATGCCTGATATGAGCTTCCATGTTGTAGAGAGACAGGTTATTGGCCGATAGTTGGATGGGATTGAACCCTTTGAGGGATCCTTCTGTATCAGGATTGTGAGACCTTCAGTTAACCATTCAGGGTGAGTCCCATTTTGTAGCAGCTGGTTCATTTGAGTTGCCAGTCGCTCATGGAGGGCAGTAACCAGCTAGCCGCCATGTTAACAGGAAGTTTTCATTCAGTAACTCTGGATTGTTTATTGTAATGGATTCTGTATTTTGCCTTGGAATGTTAAGTTTTATACTTGAATCTTTTGTCAATGTTGAGAGGTTTTATTTTGGCTCTTTGCATTAATTTAGCTTCTTCAGAGCCTTCAGATGTTATCAGTCTGTTAAAGATAGTATTATTGATAGCAGTACAATTTGCACAATGCCTGTTATGTTAAGTTATTAAAAACATGTTTTTGTCTAAATTAAGGTGAATTCATTGTTCCTTTTTCCACATAATGTAACAGTAGTGTTTATGATAAAAAATAATAAATAAATAATTATGTGATCGGTATCGGGGATCGGAATCGGCGATCGGCCCTCAGGGGTGATCGGCATCGGCATCGGCAGAAAAAAACCTGATCGGCACATCCCTTGTGTGTATATATATATACTAGGTACTGCATATAGGGGAGCAGAAGATGAGCTGGAAGTTTGTGAAATGACACTATGAAGGGCACACATAAATAAACAAAACAGCATTGTGAAAGATGTAGATTACTCTCCTTATTTTATAAAATCATAACATTAATAATAATTGATTTTATGATTAATTATGGAGGATGGGCAGTGGAGTAGCTGTTTTATTTTCAAAGACCACTGCGCCTCGGTGGCGCCCCTGTTGGCAGCCCCGTTGTACATGCTTGGTCATCTAAATTACATAAAATCATACTCTGTACAGCATTCTGCAAATACTCGTGTGAAAACGTTAATTATTGAGGACTGATAATAACCTACCTTTTCCAACAAATACTGGCAATATTTGGTGAGAGACGTTGGAGTAACCACATGACCGCAGGACATCCGAGCTCTTCGAGATGCAAAATCTTCACACAAAACTACAACAGACGGATAGAAGTCAAACACGTTCAAATGTCCTAAATCTTAAAATAATGCCTCAACTGTGAACTGAAAGGACCACGGCTATGTACGATTACAGAATAGTAAAATACAACTTACAGTCGAACTGGTCCTCTTCATCCACACATTGAAATGTGTAGTCATAACACTTCTCAGGCTTTGAATTCATTTTTTATGTTTTCTAGATTTATTTCACGAAGCGACTAAAGTGCCTCGGTGCGGAGTATTTCAAACTGTCTCTGACTCTTTCGATTTCGTTTCTTCTTGGTTTCTACATCGAGTCACGTGTTTTTTTGTTATCGAAACCTAAATGAACCAGAGGGAGCTGTGGAAGAACAGTCCGTGTTAGGCACCACGGGAAAAAATGTTTTAGATTACGTATTTAACGGACATCCTCTCCGTGGCTGAACTGAAGCAGGGCTGTAAAATCATGTTTTGCTTTCCCTGTTCCTGTGAAGAACAACGCCACTAACAATGTTTCAATTGAAATGATCATTTATTCTTCTTATTATTTTATTCTTATTCTCGCATATATTGGTGGATAGGAGTGGGCTCAAGGTTCATTGGCCTACCTTAAAAGAAATCACTGGTAATTAATTGCTGGTCTGCATGGGTGAAGGAACAGAGAACAATCGTTTATAAAGAGCCCAGACACTCTGTACAAAGGAGAAGGGGCTGTTTTGTTGTTGTTTTTTTAACCAGCAGTTAAATACAAAATTATTGTATTCAGTCACTACATGCAAACGTTTAAATTCTAGATGTAGTTTGTGTTTATTATTATAATAATAATAATTATTATTATTTATTTATTGCATTTTTGGGGTACCCTGAAGGTCAGGGAGACCCTAAGCAGCAGTTTAGCTTATCCCTTGACCAACTCTGACCAGAACCTTATTCATATGTTGTAAGGGAGACTTTAGTAACGCATTAGTTTGCTTTGGAATCAAACTGCTTGATTAGTTACTTGAGTTAATGGGTCATATGAAGTGGAAGTTACTATATATATATATATATATATATATATATATATATATATATATATAATATATATATATATAATATATATATATATATATATATATATATATATTTATGCATAAATACATATTTCTTTAGTAACTTCTATACTACAACAGATTGATCTTCTTGTAGGTGTAAAAACCAACACCTTCTTGTTGGTGTTTTATTATTACTCTGTCTTATTTTCCAGTATAGTGACACAAATCAGCGCTGATTTTTCTCGATACGTCTAAATCAATGCTGACATGATCTGGAAAGAAGCTTCTGATTCTTTGTCTACACGTTTCGACCTACTAAAATTTGGTGATGGTCCCTAAGTGAACCACTCAGGAACAGGACGAACCCCGTTTCTTTGACTGCACACGGTAAAATCTTATATGTAAACCTGTTGTAGTTAATGCCATATAAAGAAGAGGAAGAAACTAGTAATTCGTATCAATATCGATTACTATTCGCGGATTTTTCTGGCTCAGCTAAACAAAGTTATTAGGAACCGCGGGTACAAAATGTAAACTGAACTGCGCATCACTTCATATTCCAGTGCAGCACTCTGTGTGTGTAAAACCTAAATCAGAGATAATTAAAACAAGAAAGGGACAAAGGGAACATTATTCAAATTTATGGCCAAATTCGGCAAATCATTTGTCATCCATCCTCCGACACTTCCTGGAGCAGGATGATCGTACATAAATACTAAACATACATTTAAGGAAATGTATGTTTTGTTATGTTACTGGTTTGTTTGCAGAAACCTGTGTATTGAAATCTCAGTTGTATCATTTGATTCTATGAATACCTAAGAATTGGAGCTATTACTAAAAATGACAGATACAGGAGAACTGAATGTTTATGAAAATACCATTTATTTTATAACATCAATTAAACGTCTAATTAAACAATGTACATATGACTTGAAGGAGAAAAATCGAGAAAACATGCGGTCGCTCTTCCTTTGCGGTCAAAGAGACAGTCCTCCATCAAGAGAGATCACCATGTGGATTGAAGACTTATGTATGACTCCGTATTCACACAATCTTTTGTCGTCTGCCTCCAGCCTTTTATTTCCGAAGATCAACTTCATGTCGGACATCGTCCTTCCTGCTCCCACAAACATGTAAACACACATAGCAAAATAAAAGAGAGAGAAATAAATTGTGTTATTCGGGAAAAAAGACCTGCAAGACCTGCGGAATAATTGATGTACACAAAATATGACTTGTTCCGCTCCCTTTGTGTAACTAATTCACCATCATCAATAGTAATGCATATTAGAGATATAAATTATGACTCTTAAGATAGGTTACCACATGAAAAAGCAGGATAATACTGATTTATGGAAAACCGAAACTTAAAATCCTCTGAATTAAATTTTGTAACTAAAGTCCCGCAGATCAAAAGCCTATAAAACATGATACTTTTTAAAGAATACATTTCCCTTTTAGCACCGCAGTGTTTTTAAGAATAAGTTACAGGTTTCTTTTCTTTTTTTTTTTTTTTACCTGGGATACCTGGAATCCTCCCAACTATTTTCTGCTTCAGCTCCAGCACGGTTATTCGCTGCATGTCTTTCTCATTGTCGCACAGATCGATCGTTATCTTTTGCCCGTCTAGGCCAGTAACAACTACTTGGTATATCATTATTTCTTTCTGTTGTCACAGATGGTGAGATGCGTCTCTCCTCGATTCAAGCTTGTGTGTAAAATGAAAGACGCAGCTGATGAGTTTTGTTTGTGAGCGGGATGTCACGTCAGAGAGGGGCTGTTTGTTTCGTTTTAGTTTGTCATGATTAAAAACGAGGGGAGAAAAAAAGTGTCCAACCACTTTACTTTCAGTTCTTTCAGGCTGTTAGGCTCAAAGTTCTTCTTTATTTGATAGTGTGGAAACTAATTTTCCAAATACATTGAACGCAACGCTCCCTTGTGGAGTAATGCCTGCGAAATAGAAACTATTAGATGTTTTCGCTGCTGTCGGTACACGTCGCTGAGAGCGTGACAAAAGCTGGATGTCGATAAATGCTAAATTAAGGATACATTTATACCAAAATTCTTTGTCTAAGTAAAATTAAAAAGAGTTCCGAAATTTCGCTGCATTCTTAAACCGCCAAAGTGGGTAATACTCCATCATCAGATGACATGACAAGAAAAGGCAAACCAGGTAAGGAAGCCGTTGCCTTTGAAGCAACTCCAACCTTTCTTAACCTCACCGGATCTTTTTTTGACCCGGTGAGGTCATGTTTTTGGAATATCTTTGTAATGAAATGTTTTCATCACTTCATATCCCAGGCATTATTCAAAAACATGTTACAGATATCCGCGATTAGTTATAAAAATAGACCTTATTTGGGAAATATTTATTTTAGATGTAAAAACAATACATTGATAATACTGTTAGTTATTTAGTTTTAATCAATTTTAATAAAACATTTCACATGAACGTCACCATGTTTTTCACACTGCAATGTATTCTGGGTAAATAATGTGTAATGGCAGGGACGCAAAAAGTGGTTATGCAGCACATGCAACGCATAGGGGCGCAGCACCAGAGGGGGCGCCAAAACCCCGTCTGGAGGGGGCGACGCGCCGATGACGTTTTCCCAAACACCTCAGCGCCTTTCGCTCCTTCACCTCGCGCACATAACGAGGTAAAGGTAGCGAGTTTTACCTTTCACGTATCGTCGCCTGGGGCGGAGGGAGCTCCTTAGCCCTGACCTGACGTACCTTCCTTCCTTCAACTACACCTAATGCAGTGACGTGCGGTCAGGGGAGGCCTCACCTGTCATCATGGAAAAATAATATATAATATTAAAACATTTGTATTAGTATTTTCACCCTGTGGTTTTGTATTATAAAGTATCTATTTTTTACTTAGCTTAAGCAATTCTGATTAGTTTTTCTTCAAAATCGCTGGATTTTCGCATTTTCCCATTCAAATGCTCAGAAGCGAAGCCGAGGAGGCAGCAGCGACTGATTGAACAGATTGTCTGTGTGAGGGGGAAGAGAGGATTCTTAGAAAGTGTAAGGGAATCGACTTTTTGGGGGCAAAATGAATGTACGTAGCTGAACATAGACAACATCGGTAGCCTACAGGCTACTTGTTAAACTTAAGGCGCTGTATTGATATTAGCTAGTCATCTTTTAGCTAACTTTATCTGCATCCAGCAGCTTTACTCAAATCAGTCGGTTAGTTTGGGAAAAAACTGTGAAAAGTTATTTGCGTTTTGCTGATTTACTGCCATGATTCTAACACACTTGCACAGCTCTGAACAGCAGCAGCAGCAGGTCTCCTTCACTGCCACACAGGTGTAAACCGGAGCGTCTAGCGCTCATGTTGCGTTTAAAGGCGGCTCGGAAAAACAGGTTACCACATGTTAATAACGGATTAAACAGTTTTAACTGCTGATAAAAGTGACAGGGGACACAGATATGGGAAGTGTGGAAGCCCCTACCGTATGAAATTGACATAGGAATAACAGAGAGTTGACCATTCTAAGGTAAAAACTCAGCACAAACAGCATTCATGTTTTGTTTTGTTTTTTTCATCCAGACAGCTTCTCGCGCCCCCCCTGCAATGGCACGGCGCCCCAACTAGGGGGTGCGCCCTACAGTTTGGGAACTTCTGTATTATGGAATCGCTTGCTACCTGCACTGGCTGCCATTATATGACTGGCTGCCATTATATGACAGCTTGTTCGTCCTGTCTGTACGCCGCAATAATATGACTAAGAAACATTTGATATATGGACTGATTTTCCATAATTTCGCTTATGTACAATGTTTTTTGTCACCAGCTGTGTGTGTGTGTCGTGTTTTGTGTGCGGAGGAGCGATCAGAAAGGTAGAGAACAGACTGTAGGGAGGCAGGCAGTTCTCTTGCCTCACCGCTGTTTTTTATAGGTGGCGCTCATGATCCCAGATATTGTGACTGCACAACTGCAGAGTAAGACACAGTGAGCTAGCCATGGAGCTAACCACACAGTATATAAGTAAAGTAAATTTGTTTTCTTCTCTCTTCCGACGTCAACATGAAAGACTACATTTCTACACTTAAACAGTTTTCTAAAGTTGATTTTCAATTGAAGCAGGAGATAATAATTAAAGGAAGACCAACACGGAGCTGAAAGTTTTACTTAGTAGAAAAGAAATGCAGAGGACAGACTTGATTTTGGATGGACGGATATTTTGTGCAGAATTAGCAGTGCATGGATTTCATGGATAAGTGAAGGTAAGACAGCAATAAGATGTTTTTATTTAGTTTTTTAATTAAATGTGCGTTTTGTGGGCTACAGTTAAATGTTTAAATAATTCAGTAAAGTAGAAGCGGTAGCTAATCTACCACAGCAATTATGTATTAATAAAACATTAAACCTAAAACGAACTACAACAACAAACTAAATGTTCTGTTCTGTGTGCAAAATCCTTGAATGTTTTTTGGTGTTAAATCCTAAAACATGAAGTGGCATTGTTGTCGGTTACTATGGCAACGAGTCTGCGTAGCTTGGCGAATACGGATCACTTTGCTGTGGATCATAGCACGAAATTAATACATACATTTCTAAGTTTCACTGAGTTAACGCGGCTATGGATGACATGTAAAAGATTCGTCTTTTTGCCCCCCAGCGTCGTTTGCATGCGCGAAATTTCCTTATGTCCAATAACATGGATGGTGTCTAAGTCATAAGTCAGAGCCTCACTAGCAATGAACCTCACCGCACGTCACTGACCTAATGTGTAGTTGCGCCACTGTGTAATGGTCTAACCAATATAAGAATAGACGCCTCATGGACCGCTCTCGCCCACTGTCGCTGACGAGATTTAGGGCGGCCATCTTTGAGCGGTTCCAGAACCAGAGCCATGCGTCGAAGTGAGGCCGACTATTTCTAGCCGGAACCTCTCAGCCTTGCACAATAACTCAGGTTCCTTCCCCACCAGAGAGGTGACGCTCCACGTCCCAAGAGCCAGTTTCTGCAGCCGAGGATCAGACCGCCAGGGTCCGCTGCCGCCCGTCACACACAGCACCCGACTCCTTTGGCCCCTCCGACAGGTGGTGAGCCCATCGGAAGGGGGACCCACGTCTCTTCTTCGGGCCTCTTCTTCAATTTTTATTTATTTATTTATTTATATTTATCACAACTTATAGTGACAGTGTGGCATTATTTACAATTACACCAATTAAACCCAATACGATAAACAACTCCTTGGGTAAAGTTAGCCTTCCAGTGTTTACCCTGTAGACTCCAGGATAGAATGGACGAGAATGGATAGAATGCGTCATCAACCCATTGGTGAAAAAAATGGCGACCTACATCGGTGAAAAACTAGAGTCCCACAGGGAACATGGAGGATTTTTCTTTGTTTTGCATTCTCCAACAATACTTTTGCGTACCCTTGCAAAAGGTTTTGCATTCTCTCGCAATAACGTACTTCATGTGGCATAATTGAATACTGTAAGTCTTTCTTACAACATTAATTTCTTAAGCATTCATTTCCTATGGAATTTAATGGGAATCTTTTTCTTAACAACTGTGACTGTCAGGAACACATTTTTGGTGACACACACACACCAAGTCCTAAGTGTCACCCCTGAGTAATAATATTTTGCACAGCAAGAACTCTTACATACAAATATTATCTTTATTTTTTACCTCACAAATGTGTGTGTGTGTGTGTGTGTCAATCCTGTGTACTGTGACAATGTTATTATCAAAAATAAGCATATTAGCCTCCTTCAAAGCTAACACCAGTTATCTAACCAAGCCAGCTAACATACTGCCAATACTTTATTGTGCATGTGTATTATTTGTGTGAGTGTCTGTGTGTCTGTGTGTGTCTGACACCCTGGATAAGAAAACCAAAAGAGAGAGAGTGTGTTGAATGACATGCAAAACCTGTTGTTCAATGTGTTCTTTCTTTTATAATTTCATTAAATAAAATAAAAATTCATAGCTATATAAATAAACGCATAAATAAATGAACTGGAAAAGAATAGAGTGCCTTCTCCCGTTCGGGGAGGACGTCCTGCCCCAAGTGGAGCACGAGATCGACAGGTTAATTGGTGCACCGTGTGCAGTGAAGCATGCGCTGTACCGGTCTGTCATGGTGAAGAGAGAGCTGAGTCAAAAAGCAAAGCTCTTGATTTACCAGTCAATCTGCCTTCCTACCCTCATCTATGGTCATGAGTCCATAGATGAGTCATGAGTTATGGATCATGACTGAAAGAACGAGGTCACAGATACAAGCAGCCAACATTATTTTTCTCCGAAGGGTGGATGGGCTCTCCCTGAGAGAGAGAAGCACAGTCATCCAGGAGGGACTCAGTGTAGAGCCGCTGCTCCTCAACGCCAAGAGGAGCCAGTTGAGGTGGCTTGGGCATCTGGTCAGGATGCCTCCTGGACGCCTCCCTGGTGAGGTGTTCCGGGCACGTCCCACCGGGAGGAGGCCCCGAGGAAGACCCAGGACACGCTGGAGGGACTATGTCCCTCATCTGTTCTGGGAACACCTTGTGGTTCCCCCAGAGGACATGGAATAAGTGGCTGGGCTGCTGCCCCCGTGACCCGACCCCGGTTAAGTGGAAGAAGATGGATGAATGGATACACATACACACACTCACATGTGTGATACACACAGCATAATATAATACATGTTATATTATGTATGCTAAATGCTAGCTAGCTTGGTTAGCTAGTTAGTTTCAAGAAACATGCTCTTTCTCACCCCCCCCCCCCCCGCACATAATGAATGTTGACATTGTTTCATCATTGCTGTTGTAAAATTGCTGTTATCATTTCGTTTTAAAAATGTTCTACAAATTGTTCTACAAATGTTTAAAAAAGTGAAAAATTATTTCACGCATGAAAAATCTCTTGTGTGAAATAAAGGACAGGAGAAACTATTATACAAAACATTATTTTGAATCAAAATGACAAAAGTAGCATAAAAACAAATTGATTGCAACAAGGGTCAAAAAAGATCCAGTCACAGAAGACTGTATAGTCACTCACTCAAACATCAGAGGGTTAAAACGAATTATGTTGACACCAGATATTAATCTTTCAATAGGCAAACAACGGTACCATGGCTTGAAGAACCAGGGAGCAACCTGCTACTTAAACAGTGTGCTGCAGGTGCTGTACATGACCAAAGACTTCAGAGAAGCTGTGAAAGGGTTTGTACAAGAATGTGTAATCTGAAATGTTTGCACATAATTTAATACAGCTCATATCTTTCCTTATCTCTTCCAAAATCTGTTTATTTAGGTCAAATTCTTCACCTGGATGTATTGATTATCATCTTCACTCCATCTTTAACACTTTGACAAATAAAATGGCATCAACCCAGGAGATTACAAACCACCTGGGCATCAAGAAAGGTAAAACAGAATAACTCTGGTAACACCTGAGCTTAAAACCAAATAGTTTTTAAGTAACTTTTGCAATTATTGAAACATATATTAATTTTTAAATTAAATGTTTAAAATATGCAGCATGCTTGGTTACAGCATGCTATAGCCACTCATATAAGCAACTTCAATTAAGCAAATAAAAGGTGAAAGCAAAGAAACATTTTAATTATTTTCTGTTGTCATGACAGTGAATGAACAACATGATGCTGCTGAGTGTTTTGACAAGATTCTAAGTTGTTCCAGCTCTAAAGCTTCAGAGGTGACAACATAACATCCAAAAGCAATTTTGTGAATGACTGCAAAACCAGTAATGTTTTAAAAGTCTGGTACATTACTATTGTTGTTGTAGTTATTTTATTTTTAATTTTCACCTTCAGATATTTCAAGGAGTATTGACTCACAAAAACACATGCTCTAAATGTGGAGAAAAAACAGAGTCACATTCACCATTTTGGAGTCTACCTCTGACACTCTGTGAAATTCAGTGTTATCCTGTTGTAAGTGCAGAACTACTTCAATTTTGTTTTTCTTTTTTGTTCAGCAGTATAAGTAGCAGGGTTTCTTTAAATGATATTCCATTTTTCAGACTGATGCAGTCCAAAAATATTTCCAAGAATCTGAAATTTGTGGAGAGAACCAGCTGTACTGCAATAAGTGCAATGGCAAAACTGATTCTTCTATTGTGAGTATTGAAATTGTTTTTTAAAGATTCAATGATATTATTTACTTCAAAATCTGAAAGCTCTTAAACCTGAGAATCTATGCTAATCGTTATTTAATAATAACACAACAATAACAGAAAACATAAACCTCTCAGAATTTTACTCAAGTAAATGCACAACAATCTAGTCTTTACATATTATTTTAAAATTTACTCACCAACCCCAGAATAACTATTAACTCTAACTTACTTATAGAGGCTGAGTTATGGTTTAATCAGAACATTTTTCTCAATAAAATTCCTAATTTGAAACAGTTGATTTGAGGCAAAAACATAAGTGCTAAGACTTACTAGTGGGGCATCAAACAGTTAGGTAACTAAGCATATAAACCATAACTTTAGCTAACTGTTATTTTCAGAGACTGCAGTGAGACCTGATCAGGTCAGGTAGGTAGTCAGGTAGGAAGGTAGGAAGTGTCAGAACAGTGTCTTTGAGTATTTATGAGCAAAAGCGTATATTATAAACAAAATGTAATATTGCAATACTGTAAATTACAGTATGCAGAATTCCCTATAAATATTCACTCCTACTCTTAGCTTGATATCATTCATCTCAAGGGAATTTAAACCAGTTTATAGAGAAATTTTAATAGCCTTTCACCATAGCATCTATATGTGAAAGTAGGCCTGTCGCGATAAACAATAAATCAATTAATTGTACAATAAATGAAAGTGAAATAAAAACAAGGAAGCAGGAATCTATTACCTTGGTTTTGTGCACCCTTCACTGACTTGCTGTTGGTGTTTGGGTAAAATTTAAGGTTTATCGATTGTTTTTAAGTGTTTAAACTGTATGGGTCCTTCTGACTTAAGATAGCTCTTGTAGCCCTACATCCCACCTAGAACAACTCAACTCAAGCAAATTCCTGCTGTCACTACTGGATTAGTGAATGCTGCGAGTCCATGACTCAATGCAATCTGCTGGGTTTCCTTAGAAATTGTTTAAACCACTCTGAATAAATAAGTGAGCAAACTATACTGTTTGATCAATTGGATATGTTGCTCCCTGAGCTTGGAATGACTTTCAACAAGAGTCTAAATTGACAGAGAAAGTGACTGTCTGAGAACCAAAAGCACTGATGAAAGACCGTGAAGAAGAGACTTTTGAAAATCATGATTTTAATTATCTGTTTTCAATATTTTATGCTTTGATGCTTTTAAAACTAAATTTATCTATTTTTCTGTTGATACTTGTAAACTGTCCTGCTATACTTCCAGGTGCCTCTTGAAAAAGAGATTACCGTATATATCTCAACAAGGTTTTTTATATGGTTAAATAAGGATTGTTATTTGCACTATACAAAGAGAGACTTTGCTTACAATTGCAATACAATGTTTTATCAGCACAAGATATGGAGCAATCCTCGATCAGATTTTGAGGTTTCACATTTGAGTGAAAAGGCAGGCTGTCTGGCCCACCAAACCAAAAGTCTGTCTGTGGCACAGTTCATTCCAAACCAGAGGACCTCTGATATACTAACTTCTGTGCTTGTTGAAATAAATCAAGATTTTGAGAAATTTTATTCAGACACATCTGAATTTCCAGAGAATACTTCAAATATGAAATTTCTTTTAGACAACTTAAATACTCCTTCCATAAGCCCTGATAAGAAGACAGATATGAATAAACCCCTCACACTTAACGAAGTCATCAACTGTTTCAGCAATGCAAAATGGCAAAGCTCCCAGACCAGATGGCTATCTAGTCAAATGTTATGAAAAAAAATCCATGTGTTGGAATAAGAATGCACATATGCAACTGTCGGGTTCGGTACCTCAAAAAAGGTTAAGAACCACTGTGCTCCAGCTCTAAAGCTTGGAGCACATCATGGGCACAAAATTTAGCCAACAAATTTGATAAACTGGCACCAAGTAAAATCCCCTAAGCAGACAGCTGAAATGTACACATATCCAGTTACATTCTAGTAAGTTTATTTTGAAAACATTCAAACAATAATGTTCACTAATTGCTGTGTTAACATAGTAACAATCAGAGGTTACATGTGTATTTTTCCTTTATGTGTGAGCTAGGTTTGTTCATAAAAACATCTCCATAATTAATGACCAAATGTTTACGTTTGCTTTCAAATTAAGCTAGTTAAATTTATCTCCCACAGAGATTTCCCTAAAGTTGTATTGAATCTGTGTTAATGGTGGAGACATTTTAACAGGAAGAGGGATCCCAAATAAAATTCTTCCTCAGGCACCATAAAATGTTGGACCAGCCCTGCAGGACTAAATAAAACAATTTCACAGAAAAAGATTTAGGGTTTGGGTATAATTAACAATGAATTTTGTTTTCTTCTGAACTCTTGAAACTGACAAAAAAATTAAACGTTCTAAATTGGCATTGTTTTGCTTGATTGTTTTAGTTTCTATTCATGTTCATGTGTGTTTCAATTAGAAATTGGAAATGCATCATCATCCAGATGTTTTGACACTTCTGTTGAAGAGATTTAAGTTTGACTATCATTACATGGATTATGTGAAAATCAAATGCAGTGTGCAGATTCCATACACCCTAGAGATACCAACTGCAAAAAATAAGGTACATTTTGCATGTTATTTTTAAGCTCTTACTCCTTTTTTCAGATGATTTCAGTCATTAAATCTTCCTGTATTTTCAGATTCAGCGCTATCAGCTGTATGCATATGTGGAGCATTCTGGTGAGCTGAGAAGTGGACATTACACGGCTGAAATTAAATCAGAGGAAGATGGCAAATGGTACACCTTCAATGACAGTATGGTCACAATGGTGTGTATTTGTCATTCCTGGTTGGCTTTAGCTCATTTAAATACAACATTCCTAACACTTTGTTTTTTTTCTGAGTTACAGAATAGTTACCAGCGATTCCAAGTAGATAATGAGGAAAAGTAAGTCCTCTTCTGTTTTCTCCGTATCCAATATATTTTTGAGGCATTCAAAATAATTTACATTTTTTTAACTTCACTCACTAGAATTCCCAGAGCTTATCTGCTGTTCTACAAGAAGAGTGAGACTCCAAATATTGTATATACGTTTATAGATTAGATTTCTGAAAGACTATTGACTGTGTTTTTCTGTTTTCGTTTTTTTTTTTTTTTTTTTTTTTTTTACAGCTACTGACCCTTTGGATGCAAACAGCTGTGGGGCATCTACATCTGGACGCTTCAGGTCGACTGTAGAGACACCACAGAGAGAGGGAGGTGAAAAGGCAGCAGCTAGGATTGACAATAAAGGAGTCGAAGACAAAACTAAAAACAGAGGGAGAATAAAGACAGGGATGGATGTTGGAGATAAACAGAGCAAAATGGCTGGAACTAATGATGGCAGGTTCATGTCAACGAGCAAAAAGCCTACTGAACACAGACAACTGTCAGAAAAAAATACTGGTGATAATCTAAATTTAAGTTCCGACATTGATGGACAGAGCAGAAATAAACTACAGAATAGTTCAGAGAAAACAAATGATCTTCAACAGAACCCTGAAACAGTTCAGAACCAGATAAAAATGGAAAAGAAACAGTTGCCCAATGACAAAATAAAAAGCAAAAAAGTTGTTGATGATCCTCACAAAGAGTGCGATAAGTTGCACTGCAAACAAGATGTCTGTGACAATCTTAGTGAAAATAGTTCAAAAGGTCTAAGTTGTAAGCAGAAGGAAACCAAGAGGAGTGATCAAAGAGGAAATGAAGGAAAAAAGCCAGAAGGTCACTGCACTGGAGCAAAAGACCAAATTTTGAGTTTAGCTAATACAAATGAAGATAGACTAAATCAGGATGTGATGCATGAAGAACAACATACATTTCTTAAAAAATATTCTGAGGTTCAGGACTCTGCAGGTATAAATAATCTCAAACACGACCATCTTATGGCAAAACGTGCAGCAAAAAAATACAACATTATTTCTGTGGAGAGATCTGGAGATGAAGAAATAATAAAAGTCGTACTTGATAAAAGATATGAGGATCAGCACAGCAAAAAATATGATGCGGTTAGGAAAACAGAGAACAGTGACAAATTACAAAAATATGTTTCTATATCATCTCTTGAAGGGAAAGAAGGAAAAGAGGGGAATCCCCAAAATGATCAAAGTTTCCAAGCAAGAGAAAAGCCAGAAAGGCTCTTTGGAGAGAGTGAAGGCAATCAGAAAACTGTTCAACTTGATGAAGATAATCAAAACAATCTTCAGGGTGACATACAGCCAAACATTAACTCAGTGACACAAAAAATGTCAGCTGAAATACATACCAACCCCCAAAATAATAGCAAAACCTATGATTGGGAGACGTCAGACTGTATTTCGATACAGAAAGAGAAAGATTTGTTGGAGCAACAAATGCAAATCAATGAGAAGTTTTCAACAGGGAGTGAAAACATTGAAAATAATAGTGAAAGTAGAAACTTAACTGAATCAAGTACAGAGAAAATGACACAAGTCTCCCCTGATGTAGAAATACAACAGGAGGGTGGAAATCAATCTGGTAAAAACAAAGATCCAAGAAGGAAGAGTCGAAAGAAAGGACAAACTATACAATATGGTCTAGTATGTCCTAGATCAGAGATACCCAAAAAATAATTTTACAGGGGCCCCCAAGAACATTTTAGCCTCTCCACATGATGATTTGGTGAAAAAAAATGGGATTAAAGTTCAATGAAAAACTGCTTGATATTCTGCTTTTTTTTCATTTTGTTGTTTCATAGATGCAATAAGAATCCTGCTTATGGGTTAACAGGATCTCTTTTTTTCTTCACTCAGAATTTAAAGGAATTTGGAAACCTTTATCATGAAGTAAATTCAGCAAATTAATATTGTTTTGTTTGTTGTGTCTTTGAATGCAAATGGTTCAGTGTGTTTATTTTTGATTTTTTTTGTTTCATTGCCTATTTTTCACCTCATACAGAGATGTGGATAGCAAAACAATCACAACTTTGCCAACAAACTGGCCACTTGCTCACCTGTTGAGAACCTTTAGATAATCAGAAATTTTATTTTTGTGACAGAATCTTGATGGTAATTTGGACCTTGTTACCATATACTGTTTGTGAAAAACATATTTTTTAAATATCCATTATATTATATTAGAAACAGATTCCTAATAGAAATCTGACATGTTTAATCCATAATTAAACATGTTATTTAATTACTAAATAATTACTAAGGTTTTTAAAATGAGATTGAAACTCAACTTAGTTCATTCACCTTTTATGGTGGTTTTACTTTTTTGTAAAAACAAACAAACCACAGGTTAGATCAGGAGTGGGCAACTCCAGGCCTTGAGGGCTGGACTCCTGCAACTTTTAGATGTGTCTCTATTTCAACACACCTGAGTCAAATAATGAGGTCGTTAGCAGGACTCTGGAGAACCTGACTGCACTTAGGGAGGACCAGGGAGACATCAAAGAGTTGCAGGACACTGGCCCTCCAGGACCAGGATTACTCACCCCTGGGTTAGATGGTTAGGATTATATTTCATTACTTCTGGCTGGGCAGCTCCAAATTGTTAATATTCCTTCCAGTCGGATGAAACATGTTGGAAAAAATGTAAAGATTACTTTTGAGTGTAAATTTGCCAGAGATATACAGTTTGGGGCTTTTAATGACTTTTGTGAACCATTCAACTTCTGTGTTTTGTAAATAACATATTATAAGAAATAAAAGTTGATCTGTTATTAAATTGTGGAACCTTATTGTTACTGTACAGCTCATTAGCTTTGGGATTTGATACACTGTTAGTGAATGTGAAATTTGTTTGTATAACACAATTGAAACAACAGTTGACCAAAGTGTGTCACAATTTGCATCAACCCATATAACATAAGACAAATATTAAAAGAAAAAAAGATACATGTAGCCCATGTGAAGAAAACTAACTACTAAAAATGGAAGTTTAAGAGAGAGAGTTTAAGCTCCTCCCCTGTTCCTCCAATTGTCTCCTCACCCCACTATCAACCAGATATTAAGAATATCAATGTCTTATTTGGTTTTCCTACTAATTGTTTTAATGCCAAATAAAACAAGTATTATTTTCTGCATCTTTGTGAACATGAATATAGCAGTCCTCCATCAGAAAAACATGTAAATTGTCATATCCCCCATATGTTGATGATCATAATCTGCTCAAATAAATCCATATAAATGCCCATGAGGTCCCGTTAGAAAAGTTACAGAATAAAAAATAACAGCAAAATTTAGGTTTATGTAGCCTCTCATAGACAAAAGTGCGGGAGTTCATTTATCAGTTTTCTTTTTAATCACTAAAGTCTATGCACCAGCGATGTGGGTGCAGTCATTTTCACTTTCAATATTTGTCACGCATTTACAGTAATTCACATGACTGTAGAGAACATGGGTGTGGTGTTTCTGCTTGACTGTCGTTTATACAGTAATTATCACAGCGATTATTATGACATGTATTGAACAGATACAGTAGTTGCACAATATAAAAAATTATAATATACGCTTTTGCTGTTATAGTGTTTATTTCAGTGTCAAATTAATAAGTCTAATAAACAGCATACACGAAAACCGATCTATATTTAGAGCACTGAGTGCATGTAGGTAGAGATGTGCAGTTAAAAGTTGAGCCCAGCATTACGGTTAAACATTGAATGCACCAGCACAGCAGTGTTGTGTGGCTAAAACGAAAGAGAAAGCAGATCAGTCTGCCGTCAACGACACAGCCCATCAAAAGCATAGCTTTCATTTAAAGCTAAAACCCGCCCAGAACGACTTTTTTTTCATTCTTGCGTCGCGTTTTGCATTTTGATCTGTTTGGATTTTGAAGCCGATGTTTTACTTGAAAACGGGATCAAAATTAATAGATCTGTCTTCGCTTACGGTAAGATTATGAAACTTTTTTTTACTAACTTGGTACTGGCATTAATAGGACAGGTATTTCTATTTACTCGTATTGACTGTTGTCTCATTTGCTTTGGTTCTGCCCAAGGATCAATGTCTCACTCCAAGTATCACGGTTTGATCAATCAAGGATCAACATGTTACCTGAACAGCGTGCTGCAGGTGCTCTTCATGACCAAAGAGTTCAGAGAGGCTGTAGAAAGGTTAGTTGTTTATTTCTATAAGACGTAAGAGCGTTTGGTTCGATGGTGTTAATTGTGTTTATTTCTCAGGTATCCCTGTGACTCAAAGTCTCTGGATTTCCATCTTAAGGATCTCTTTAATGAGTTGAAGAGGGATACAGCATATACAACCAAACTCACTGACGTGTTAGGCATCAGCAGAGGTAAAATTAACATTTTATACCAACACAAAGCATGGGGTTATTGGTTTGTAAACTAAATTTGTAAGAGTCATCGAGTATCTAAAAGAAAGAATGTGCTTTTAAACCACATTACGCAGGTTGATGAAAAGTATTTAATTGCTCTCAATATTGTACAAATATTCAGCAAGCAAAGGAGAATCAATCAGTTTTTAAACATAAATTTTGAAAGTTTGTTATTGCAAGAAAACCTTTCTCTGGGAAAAAAGATATCCCACAGGAAACTGTGCATCTATCCATGTATTGGGAAACTTATTTTTGATAGGTGAATTTTTGAAAGGCTTCGTTAATCACTTGTCTTGTACCTTGCTGAAACGTAAAAGAACAGAAAATCAGTGAGTGAATCCCATTATGACAGAAAGACAGTTTGGGTAGAACAATGGACCAAAATTATTCCATTGTTTTTTTTTAAGAGATATCTGGGTAGGGCTTTTCTGCAAAGTACTTGAATGTTTGACTGCATTTCTGTGTGTGATCCATATATTTTCCCCATGTCATTCCATTGTTCTAATTATCTTTGGTTTAATTTGCCTGGTTTATCTGTATGTGTGAATAACTGAATCTTAGTTTAAACCAGATATTCCAAATAAAAGCACATAAACATTTTTCTCATTTTTCTTTTTTCAGGTTTGTTAGAATTATCAAAATTATTATTATTTTCTGAATGCCAGATATCTTCAGGAGAACATTTTTTAAGAAATTTGTTTGTAATTTTATACAAATTCATTAGTTTACATACATTTGGTCTGGTCATTTTAATGGGTAATTGTCTTTTAATCTCTGTGCCTTAGGTCAAACCCTTTTGTTTTCTTCTATCTTATCTCTGCATGAAATCTACCTGTTCTCAATGCAACAAAACAGCCACAAATCATGAAGATGCCATAAACATAGATAGCTCGGATGGTAAAAGCATCCTTGTTTTTCCTCCAATTGTTATAAAGGTCATTACAGACCAATAGTTCCACTTTAGTTTCATGAGACCACAGGACATGTATCCCTAAAATGACGATGTTTATCACCATGTAGATTTGCAAACTACAATCTAGGTTTTTTATATTTCTGAGTGAACTCTCAGTCCATGTTGGTGTGGACATGTTAATGACACTGTCTTACCAACATCTTCAAAAGCTCTTTGGTTTTTGTTCTGGGTTCAAGTCTGCACATTTCAGACCAAAACATGTTTATCTCTGAGACACAGAACCTCCTCCTTTCTGAGCAAAAGGATGGTTGGACATTCCCACCATGTCTACCGCAAATAATTGTTTGAACAGATGAATGGTGTGATCTACATAAAAAATGCAAACTGAAATTGCTGGTGGGAAAAAACCCCCCTATAAATTAAGAAACTAAAAAATGGGGTTGTGCTAATGTGCATGAATTTAAAGTAGTAATACTGTACTACTGAGTTTATAACTGTACTTTTGATGAGGATTTGACTCCATGGCACATTATGGCAAAATATTTCCTTTTTTCTTTTGTTTTTTTTTTTTTTTTTGTTTTTTTTTTTTTTTTTTTTCAAAAAAATTAAAAATCTATCAAATTGAAAGAGCAACTCCCTGTTCTTCAGATCACCCCACAGATGTTCAGGTTATGGACTCTAGCAAATTCAAAGCTTTAATCGTTTTTACAATGAAGACACTCTTGTTAATTTGGATGTGTGCCCTGAGTGAAAGATATGAGTAGGGTTACCTTGAGCTTAAAATAAAATTAAGCTTCCAAAATACTTTGATATTTGCTGAAATGTATGTTTTTATAAAATATACAAATGTCCTTAAACTTTTTAAAGGCAGACCTAATGGAAAACCAATTTTAACATTGTATCCTCTCCTTTTGTGCACTCAAGATTTTGTGCAGAGTGATGCAGCTGAGTGGTTTGAAAAAATTCTGAGCAACATGTCAAATCCTGATGCATCAGAGGTATACATATTATAATATATGTCACTGATCTCATGCAATTATATATTAAATATAAAACTAACAGTCTGTTTTTTGTTGTTTTTCATCAGTTATTCCAAGGAATACAGACAACTAAAAACAAATGCACCAGTTGTTCAACAGAAACCGAAACTGAAGATCCATTTTGGAGTTTACCTCTTGAAATGAAAGATAGTTTTGACAACTATGATGTGGTAGGAAATACCTCCTGTACATTACATTATTATGCACATATATATTTTGTGAATAATTATGTTACTGGAATAATTTCTACTTCCAGCTGAACACCAACTAAACTTTCTCCAGTCTCATATTTAGGCTTTTGCTATATTCCCCTTATTGTGTTTTGGTTTAGTGGTATGATTTAGTAAACCTTAAATACCAGCAAGGAAACAATATTGCCAGTTCGTTTTTAGGGGTTTTCCAAAAAAGCTATCCTGGTGCTATTAGAGCTGGTGGTTCTATGCAATCCACCAGACAAACATTAACACAACATTTTCTTTGCAATGTTAAGAATGTTATGTTCAGAAACAGTCAGTGTTTGAAAATCATCTTTTCAGAACTGTATTTATGAATTGTGCTGCAAACTATGTTACATACATACGATTAAACCATACTAACAAATGAAATGAAAAACCTAATAGTAATTATAAACCAGATTTCACACAATAATTCATCCAGTTGAAAATAGCAAAAGTGAGCTAGAAATCTGTCAACATTCACTACTTGAAGATAAACACTGAAACTAAAAGAAAGATGAGAAATAAAACTGGTTCTAATTATTTTTGCTCAAATTTTTTTTACTATTGACTGAACTGCTTCTTTTTGTTCTAAATCAAGCAGTCAGTAGATGCTAGTACCAAATAAGACTATAGCATATGCAGCTCTCACAATCTCAGCTCAGCTCAGTTCCATGTGGAACGGTCACTGTGTGGCAGGGTGGCTGATTCAGATATTTTAATGGTTTCCCACATAGAATAGCAGACGGTTTTGATACAAAGTATTAACCTTTTCCAGCCAAAAATCTGAAACAAATTACCAAAACATTTTTTTCAGTTAAATGGTTTTGAAAACTACTTCAATGAGTCCAAACTCAGTGGAGAAAAACCAATTGTACTGCGAAAAGTGTACCAACAAATCAGATACTACAATGGTAAGTTTTATTTATGCTTGCTTATAAAGAAATCCAGCTTTAGTTATTCTATGAAATATAATTGTTTATAGCAATAAAAAAATAAAAGTGAAATTATTATATTGTGATGGCAAACAGCAGTCAAGATAAAAAATAAAGTACACAATGTTTTAAATGTAGCAGTTTATGTTCTACTTATCGTTAAACTGTAAATAATAAACATTGATCTAAACTGACTGATAAGCTTCTGCCGTGTTATTACATGACAATATAAAAAACATATAAAATCATCCAAACAATAGTTTTAGATCTTGCATGGGATTGTTTTAAATTGTTTACATTTATTAATATGCAATAACTCTAGTAGCATCTTCATATTTATCATTTTGATTCTATATGTGTGTCAATTAGAAAGTAGAAATGAAGCATCACCCTGAAGTTTTGACTCTGCTATTGAAGAGATTCAAGTACAATTACCTTTTTATGGAACACGTGAAAGTCAATTGCAGAGTAAAGATTCCAGAGTTCTTACAGATACCACCCTATGGAGAAATGGTACAGTACACAGCAATTTACTACAATATTTCTCATTCATACTATGATTTTTTTATTATTATGTATTACTTTCTTGTTCTCAGACTCCTATTTATCAGCTGTATGCATATGTTGAACATTCTGGTGAGCTGAGAAAAGGGCATTATATTGTTACAATAAAAGATCAGGATGGTGAATGGTATATGTTCAACGATCATAGAGTTTCTAAGGTATGTTTTTATGTTATCGTCAGTGAAACATCAATATTTAAACAAAGGAAAAATATTAAGTATTTCTACTCTTTTTTTTTTGTACAGGCATACTTCCAGCCATTTTGTTGTAAAAGCTATGAAATGTAAGTACCTATCTGTCATTCTGTGTTTTCATATATTTTTCAAATATAACTTGACCCTGTTTTACATCATATTCCCTAGGAGCTTTGGAGCTTACCTGTTATTCTACAGGAAGAGTAAGAAAACAAAACTCTGTTATTACAGATTAGTTTCACAAAGACTACCATCTCATCTAACTTTACTTTTCTCTTCTTTTTTGATCTGTAGTATCTACCACTGTTGCAGACAACAATGGCACATCTACATCTGGATGTTCCAGATTAGATCAGTCATGTAGAATCGATATAAAGCCCAAAGAAGGGCAGGAGGGTAAAAAGGATCATTTTGTGACAAACGGTGACGAGCCTACTGAAGAGAGAAAACTAGTGGAAATAGATACTAGTAACAGTAATATAGAAATGGGACAAAAACAGGTACAAAGTGACAGAAGAAGCACTAAAGATAACGACAAACACAACAAACAGGATCAAGATTTGGACAGGAAACAATATCCTAGGGTCAAACTAAATGAAAGTATTCCAACAGGTTTACATAATGAAGATTCTGTAGTTTCTAAGTCGGATACTACAAAGGGAAACATGAAAGAAAGACAGAAACAAAACAAGGCAGCAGCTCAGGCAAAGTGCAGTGGAGTCGAAGAGAAAGGGGAAATAAATGAAAAGAAAAACAATAAAATGGACGAACAAGCCAAGGATCAAGAAAGGATTCCAAGTGATAAAAGGTTTACTATATATGATCTAGTGAGTGGCATTCACAGCAATCTGTCAAAGCTTCATTCAGACAGGAAAGAATTAAACATGACTCCTCAAAATCCTGTTGATGTCTGCAATAGAGCAGAAGTGAATAGGAGCAATAAACAAGCTCAGAGCAATGGAAGCGAGGATGATGGTGAAAGTCTGAGAAACTTTGTTGACGACAAGGAACGACCAGAGCAACATGATCTTCAGAGAACTGAAATGGAAGTTATTTTAAATAAACCAGCAGAAATTTATAGGCCTTCACAAAAACGAAAAAATAGTCATTCACCAGAAATTGATCAACATGTTGAGATTCGGGGAGAATCCTATAAAATATGTGAGATAATGATAAATGGCAAAAATGAAAAATACATCCTACTTAAAGAAATCTGTCAGGCAAGCAGAAAAGATAATAGCATACAGGATAAATGTTATAATGGAGACTGTGAAATATACAAACTATGGTTTGATCACATACATGTTTCAGAGGATCCGTGCACAATGCTGCCTGGGATCAAAAGAAAAGTTACAAAAATGCAAACAGGAGTACCATCAGAAAGTTACAAAGGTGGGAGTGAAAAGAGTCAGGAAACAAGGCCAGTAAATCAAGCTGGACAAATAATTACTCCCCTTCCATGTCCTCCTGATCAAAATGAAATGGCCAGTAGAATTCAAAGTACTTCAAATAATGCTGGTTTAGAACATAATTCCCTCACCAGCCAATGGTCCAGGGACACACCCTCCTTAGAGGTTGGTGGGGGAGGTGGTGGTTCTTTCCAGCAGCCATTGGGCCCACAATGTCCTGGTAGCAGTGAAGGATTAGCATCTCATTTTCAAGGTTTGACCCTGAATCATTCATCAGATCCAAACAAAACTGGTCACCAAGGAGTTTGTACAAAAAGTGGAACTTTCACTGGGAACCACCAATTCACTGACTCAGATGACAGAAAAAATGCAATTTACCAATCTGACACACAACCACATGTAAAAACGGATGAAGCAGAGAAAGGTAGTAAAGATGTGTGTTCTAACCTATTCGGACAATTCTATAACAAAAATAACTGAAGAGCTAAGCGTCAGATTGAAGCAAAAACCCAAATGTCAACAGGAGTAAATATGTTGTAACAAACTAAAATAGTTTTTGCAAATGATTTTGTGATGGATTATTTTCCTATTCCAAGACATCATGTATAAACGTCAGGTTTAAACTTTAAGATGATAGTTTAAAATATAGTTCATGAGTAAATATTTTATGGTAACATATGACACATTGCTGTCTGGTTTTATTTTTTACTTGGTAATGAAGAGACCTTAAAAGTAACTTTTTGGACTTAGTGTGTCTAGTTTGGGAAGTATTACAATGTGTATGATTTGTGTATTACTGTTTGCTTTTTTTCTACATTTGATTTACATGTTAAATCCTTAAACAAACATGCTTCTTTTTAATTTAATCTAAGGAGTGTAAATATGAGACCATCTTATTTACTTTATACATTCTTATTGCTTTTGTGCAATATCTGAATTTTGAAATGTGTTTAATGAGAAACGATTAGTAGTAAATCATCCATATCTGCAGTAAAGTTGTATCAATTCAGTATTTGGATTCTAATTCAACACTATTTTTATTGCGTCATCCACTTTTTAAATCATCTGATTCAACACTGATCCCCTAAAAAACATACCTTTATTTTGTATTCTAAAACCAAAATAAATTTGATTTGTTTAAAATTTTGCTCTGTCTCAGGTTGCCTTTACTTACTTTGTATAATTTGATGCTTATATGTTATGCATGCAATTTTATAAATCTTCTGAACCTCTGGCCTCCACAAAGCAAATATATTTATTTGTTATTAACATACACACAGATGAAATGTTTACTACTTGACTTATAATGGGAATTGGTTAAAGTGGATTTTCTTTTCGAACTGAATTTAAGAGTAAGAGAAGCTGTATGTGTTAAACATTACATTTTTAATTAGTAATGCAATATATTATACAAATTCACTTTCCTTCTCATTTATTTTCTACTTTGCTTCTTTTTATCTCCTTTGGGAGACTTATGTACTCTGAGTTTTATTGAATGGAAAAATGTATTTAGGATGAAGAAAATATTTTTAAAGTTGACATTAAATCACAGTACAAATAATCAATGGGACAAAGAAATAAACTGTGTGATTAATATAATGGGAGGAATGGTAAATGGCCTGTACTTGTACTGTTCACTGGACCCAAAGTTCTTCACACTACATTCAGTCATTCACATGCAGATGGTGGTGAGCTACTGAATAGTAGCCACAGCTGCCCTGGTGCAGTCTGACAGAGGGGAAGCTGCCATGCACCAGCACCACCAGGCCCTCTAACCAACACCAGCAAGATAAGGTGGATGAATTTGCCAAAGGACACAACAACACACAGACAGAGCGAGGATTTGAACAGGCAAACAAACAATAATGGGGTAAACTGCAAAAACAGCAAAAACGAATATTTTACTTTCCTGAAAATTTTAACTCACAATAATGACTAACGGGAGCCCTGAGCTTGTTTCTCTGCAATGAGACAGTCCCATCGGGGAGTGATGGGAGACAATGACACCCGAAGTGTTGCTTATATCCACAGCCTGCTCTACGAGGTGAAGCAGCTTGAAGCTTCATTCCCTCATTAGCAGCCAGTCGTTGCATGTTACGCAAAGCGGCTTGTAATGTGGGACTCACCCACCGGTCTGGGATAAATCCATCCTCCTGTCTCTTCTCTGGGCCTTTTGCCCTTTGCAAAGAAACTTTCCAAAGACATCTGATCTGTTTCTTACTCATTTTGCTGCTTGTGGGCTCAGTTGGCACGCAAGTAATCGAGAGAATCCGGTTAAAGGAGTTTCAAAATAAAAGATCCTCCAGACTCAAATAATATATAAAACGGAAATATTTAATTATTTCTTACGCGGCCCGGTACCAATTGGCCCACGAACTGGTACACGGACCGGGGGTTAGGGACCACTACTTTAAAAAACAAAAAAATAGAACTGAAGGAAAAAAGTTTTAAACCACCTGCCCTAGTTTTAGTTGTAATCTAGTCAGAAAATGAACAGCACATGACAGAAAGATAAAATTTATCTGTTACATTTGGTTTCTCTGTCTTATATGGCTTAAATCTGTCTTCATACACATATTATTAAAGCTGTTGGCAGCCAGGGTTTATTGGCTTTCTAGTCAAAAACTGTTTTATTGGTAGTCAAGAACTTTGTTTTATTGGTTGTCAAGAACTAGGTATTATTTAGCTGAACTTGAAATGTTTGATAGCTGTGCCTTGACCTTAAACTAAATAACACATCAGATAACACAAGTGATGAGGTCACACTTAAACTGTCTCAGATTGGAAAACCTTAAAATAAAACTGCAGTAAAGTTATAAACTGACTTTAAGGCTCTTTCACTTAAATCTTAAAACATTACTTTATAAAACAAATGCTAAAATACTTTAGCATAAAGGTAAAACAAATGGAAGATATTAATATGACATTAAAATCTAACTTGGTTTGCATGTTAAGTTTTAACTTTGTGGTTTCTATTAAACAGAAATACACTAACAAAATATTTTTTTTCTGTCTCTTGTGAAGACCTGTTTTATTTTGCCTATGCTCTGTACTTGTCAAGAGTGAGTCATGCTGGAAAGTACCTGCAAGTTTCATTTTTCCTGCCTTGACCTTAACAAATAAAGAGATTAGATAGAAAGAAATGTCACAACTAATCTGATTAGAAATGGTCAAAGATAAAGTCCAGAATTAATTATTTTTGTCAGTAAATTAGAATGATGGATTGAACCCATGTTAATAGCTTCTGTTCATATGTTATAGTTAGTATATGACAATTACCTGCTGCAGTTTTATTCATTCATTTATTGATTGATGTCACATCAAGTATTGTGACACTAAATTCAGATTTATTTGTCAACTTAAGTTTCTATTCAGTAGAAATCATTTAACTGATGAAATGAAACTGAATTAAATGAAACTTTGAATGAAATGAAACTTTGCTCTGTTTCATTTCATTCACTCTTACTCATTGTGTTGGGCTTCTAACCTTTTATAGTCAAATTTATTGCCTTGTCATATGACGGAAAGTGAAACTGATTCAAACAGTTCAGGATAAAAAGAATATCAGTTTTGTTTGTTCCCTTTGGTTTCTCTTGAGCATTTACAAGAAATCATGTGACTTAAGAGTGAAACTATTTGTTACTCCACATCATAGCTAGTTTGATTGGCTTGTTTATCAAGAAACAGTTTGGTGGTTGTGAAGCTTTTTTAACATGACTCATCATGTAGACAGAAACTAAGAGATACTGATCCGTTTCTTAGCAACAATTTATTATATGTTGGTATTTGTTGTTGACTTCTGTTATTCAGTGATGTTTTCCTGTGAATGAACAGAAACAGTTTGTTGCATTATATATGCTGTTCCAAACTTGAAACATTATTTTTTTTTAAATTGTCATTTTAAAGTGTTGTGAAGTTGCAGTCAAATGATACCATTGATATTAGTCATTCATATCAAGAACTATAAAGATAAAACGTTTTACATTTCAACTAATGGTGACATGCAACACACTGATTATTGGAAATTGTGTTCTGTTTTATGTGACTGTAGTGTCAGTGTGGTGCGCCCTCTAGTGTTTTCAGCAACAACTGAATGAAGGGAGAGTCCTTTACCCACTAAAATCAACTAAAGTGTTTGAGATACTTGTTTTTTCTTCATGTTTTGTCAAGCTTAGTTTTTACTGCATTAATAAAAATATAATAGAATCAATTCTTAGGGTTTTTTTCTCCAATAAAATATACAGCTTTCTGAAATATTTATTAGTCCCTGGTTGTCGTTTTTTCAGTCAGTAAATATGTTTGGGTTGCCTTTAAAGTTTTTCACAGTAATGTAACAATGTTTGTTGTGTGTGGCACAGTTAGTCAATCAGGCCTCATATACTGAGACAAATATTTTTCACTGAAACAATTTTAGGTTCAGCTCCCACACTGACATTTGCTTCATTTCTCCTTTTCTGTCCGTCTCCTTTTTTTGCCATCAACTAGTGTCAACCGCACTGGTGCCATAAGTGACTTTTAGTGAAAAAAAGGGTGTCAGGACTCTACACATATTTATGGTTTTCCTATCTAGACGGCTTCCCGCGCCGTCTAGATAGGACAAAAAACCCAAAAAACATGAACGCTGTATGTGCTGGATTTTACCTTAGAATGGCCAACTCTCTGTTATTCCTATGTGGCTTCCACACTTACCATATCTGTGTCATCTGTCACTTTTATCAGCAGTTAAAACTGTTTAATCCGTTGTTAAAATTTGGTAACCTGTTTTTCCGAGCCGCCTTTAAACGCAACATGAGCCCTATGACGCTTGCACTGGGTTCACACCTGTGCGGCAGTGAAGGAGACCAGCTGCTGCTGTGTGGAGCTACACAGGTGTGTTAGAATCATGGCAGCAAACCAGCAAAACGCCAAGAACTTGTCACAGTTTTCCCCCCAAACTAACCGACTGAGTTGAGTAAAGCTGTTGGATGCAGGTAATGTTAGCTAAAAGATGACTAGCTAATATCAGTACAGCACCTAAAGCTTGTTAGTCCCAGGATATTATGCTGCTTTTCTCATTTCATTGTTACAGCAGAATCCCACTTTCATCATCAATAATAAAAGAAACGATTTCATCACTTTATTCTAAGAATGCAGAGGGATGTTTCTAAATGTTTCCTTTATAACATAATGTAGTATAACCTGCACAATCGGTTATGGTGGTTCAGGTGGGAGGAGTTCTTCATGTAATCAGTGGGTTTTGTCCTTCACTACATCAAAGAACAAGCTCAATCAAAAACATACCATGTTGTTTTGGTCTGTCAAACACAGTAAAAAATGCTGGGTTATTTTCATAACCCAATTTCTGGGTTGAAGCTGTTGGGTCATAGGTTGGGTTAGTTTGACCAAATATTAGGTCAAAATTCATAACTCAAGAGTTGGGTCAGAAATTTACCGGAAGTCTACAGCTTGAACTCTTCTGTTGGGTCAGGTGTTGGGTAGATTTAACCAATCGGTTGGGTTAAAGATGAAACTTGAAAGAAGCCAAGCCCCTCTTCACAAGCCTCCATTTTCAGCATGACTGCATATTGGGCTTTTCCTGTACTTTGAAATAAGACATGATAAGTAAAAAGATAAAGTTTCAACGTGAATAGGATTTTATAAATGAATAGAATGTATTTCGAACACGTTTGATATTTATTTTTATGGTTATTTAAAATATTTATGACAGTAGATAAATACATATTTTTACCCAACTAAAGTGGTATAGTAATCCTTGTGTTGGGATATGTGGCCACTGTGGCGCTGCAGGTAGAGCAGTTGTCTTGCGATCAGAAGTTGTAGGCTCAATTCCAGCTTCCTCCTGCCACATGTTGATGTGCCCCTGGCCAAGGCCCTCAACCCCAAATTGCCTACTGAGCTGCATATGAGTGTACAAATGTGTGAGCTTTTGTGAGTGCGAATGGGTGAATGTGACTCCAGTGTAAAGCACTTTGAGAGGTCAAAATGATTGGATAAAGCGCTATGAAAGGTCAATACTTTTACCATTTATGAGTTTCAACCCAATTTTGGGTCAATTTAACCCAATGTGCTGGGTCAAATCATCAACCCAACCCAGTTGAGTTAAAACAACCCAGCGTTGGGTCGGTCCATATATGACCCAGCGCTGGGTTACAAATTGGGTTATTTTTAACCCAGCACTTTTTACTGTGAAGAAAATAGAGAACAATAACAATATTGTTATTGTCATTGTCCATTTTCTTACATGCTTGTGCCTCAGTGGGGTCGGGTGGGTTGCTGGTGCTTATCTCCAGCTAAAGTACTGGGGGAGAGGCGGGGTCACCCTGGACAGGTCGCCAGTCTGTCGCAGAGCAACACAGAGACACACAGGACAAACAACCATGCACACACACACTCACACGTAGGGAGAATTTGGAGAGACTAATTAACCTGATAGTCATGCTTTTGGACTGTGAAAGGAAACCTGAGTACTCGGAGAAAACCCACAGATGCATAGGGAGAACATGCAAACTCCATGCAGAAAGACACAATACAATACAAATTTTGAAATTTGAAGTTTTAACAAGAACGCAATGTGGAAAATATATAGTGTGAATATATTTTCCACTTCCAGTCACTGCACAGCAGAGATCTGGGAGGATCATTTAGCTCCATCAAAAGTCAATCAGACAGTAACACTGAGGACATGAAGATAATGTCAGAAGCAAAATTATTTTTATAAATTGATTGAATCCACCTTATTTCTACAACCCATAATGCTTTGTGTGGATTATGAATGTGACTTTTGATCAATGAACCAGAACAGCACTTTTACATAAAATAAAATAAACTCTGCAGCAAATTGGCTTTATAAATATGATAAATAATATAAACAATGCTTCAACATAGAAAAAATAAAATATGTGCATACTTATTTGCTTTAATACACATTCTCAAGAATAGGCAAGTTTAAAAGACCCTGAACATTAGAATCAAAGCATTGAGTGTGAAGATCACTCAGATTACTAGTTCAAGTTGTAGATAAATAGTCAAGTTATTTTCTTGCTGTGTGATTATTTCTGTTTAATATCTTAACCAAATTCTATAAATCAGCTGAAGTTAATATTTTTCTTCTCTGACTCAAGACTCCTTTCTTTCACATCTACAGGTTGTCTAACTTCAAACACAGCAGATCTTTTTCCACGCTGTCGATGGCTTGTATTCATCTAAATTTTTAATTTAAATGAATACAATTAAAATCACATTTTTAATTTACCTTAAATTTTAATTTATCCTAAATTAAAAATTTAGGAAAATGTTTATTTTAATAACTGATAGTTTGGGAGTAACCAGAGAGAATTCATGAATGAACAGGGAGAAAATGCAAAGTCCAGGCAGAAAGACCCAAAGCTGGGATTCAAACGCAAAACCTTCTTGCTTCAAGGCAACAGTTCTACAAACTGTTTCATTGTGCTTTATGTAAGATTTACAAAGTAATAAGGAAAACACCATACAGTGAACAACTGAACAAACTTTACATTTTGATTGCCAAAATTATACATATTAAATATTTTTGGTAAATGTTTAATTTATTATGGTTCAACAGCAAATTTAAACAGCTGGGTGTTTAGTATTATCCATCCCTCCATTTTCTTCACACCCTTCCCTTAGTGGGGTCGGGAGGTGGTGGTGCCTATCTCCAGCTAACGTTCCTGGCCAGAGGCGGGGTCACCCTGGACAGGTCACTCTTTAGACTTTTTAAATGGAATTACTGAAATAAATCTACTTTTTCATTATATTCTAATTTTATGACCAGCATCTGTAAAAGGAACAAGGACAATGGGTTTGACAGAGAAAGTGGGTGTGGCAGCACGCGGAGAAAGGACGCCGAGCGACGGACCGAGGAGCTCGAGTAATTTGCCCGGAGATACCTGATTGTTGGAGGAACAGCGTTACCTGATCAATTACTGGAGGAATCGAGTCTTCTGCAGGCAAGATAAAGCCACACGGAGCGATGACAGGACCCGACGCGCTCGCGCTCCAGGCCTGACAAAGGGAACCGGCCGGGTACACAAACGCCGTCCGGGTGAGACCCTTCCATTCTTTTTTTTTTGTGCACAAAGACTGATACATTTTTTGGGCCCCAACGTTGTTTTTTTTTTGTGGCGAACGGAACTTTATTTTTGATGGACTAATTATGGACTTTTCGAAGGATTATTATTACTATTGATGAAATATCTTCTTTTGGTTGATGCATAGACTGGGATATTGATTTGGGGTGGGGTTGT
Organism: Poecilia picta; assembly: GCA_033032245.1. NCBI lineage: Eukaryota > Metazoa > Chordata > Actinopteri > Cyprinodontiformes > Poeciliidae > Poecilia > Poecilia picta. Next base: position 75,216 of record JAVYJU010000030.1, on the reverse strand, counting down.
TTATTTGTAGAAAATTAAAGAGAGAGAGATATATAAACCACCTTCTGTCAAATTTTAATCTGAGTTTGATGGATTAATTAATATTAATTGATATCAAACCCCTCCCTCCCCCCTCCCCCACATCCGGTAACCTGATACCCCCCCACTCCTCGCCCCCAAACGTATGTCACATATGTCAGGTGATGGGAACTTTGTGACCTCCTGACCTTCCTGGCACCCTTGTATCACATTTTAATCGGAGTTTGATGTGAATAAATAAATATACTATATTCTAAATCATGTTGAATTAGATTAGGAATGTTGTTACTCCCTCTGGTTTTAATCAGATTGTCATCTTGATACACACTGTTGCAATTAAGCCTTTAACTCCTTGTTCCATAAGAGACACACAGGCTGACAGAGAAACCAAAGAGAAGTGGGGGGAGCGGAGGAGAATCTGTGCGTGCGTGTGTATCTGATCTCTGAGCCAACATACGGTGAAACCTACCTTGTACTCTTCCGCAGAATATGATATATCCTATAGCTAGGTAAGAGAGTCTGACCTCTGACCCCGCAGCCGGTGATGCCCACCTCAGGATACATTAGGCAATCCTTCCAAAGGAAAAAATCATACTCTTAAACAGGACATAATAGCTAGGCAAGAGGGGCTGACCTCTGACCCTGCTAAACTCTTAGAGATTTTTTTCTGACAGTCACTAGTGTCATACATTTCAATAAATCTTCCTCATCTGTAGTTGTATTTCTTAAGAATATGTGACAGGTAGTAAACAGACCTACATGAGGCTACTTAAATTTAACTTTTATCTTTCTGCAGTTAAAGTGAAAGACAAACTCTAACATCATTGGCTTTCCAGAATTTGTCCTCACATCATTGTGAATACAACTCTGGTTCAGTCTTTTTCCTGTTGTTGAATCAACACTCATTTTCTCAGTGCTTCATGCTTTCTCCAACGTAGTAAAGGTTGGTTTAAGTACATTTGAAACTTAGATTTTTTTTTTCTGTAACACATGTTAATGTGATACATTTCAGTAAAAGTTCCTCATCTGTAAATTTTATTTCTTAAGAATATGTGACAGGGACTCAACAGGCCCATGTGAGGCTACTAATATTTATCTTTCAATTTTTTCCAAAGTTGAAAGTTTTTTACAGTGCACAGCCAGGCTCCAAGAGTTGCTCCAACATGGTGAATTGTTTTGTTACCTTTAAAATTATCTACAGCTTTTGTCTCTGACTTATACATTGTTTGTTTTTTTGGCCCTAATGATTCTTTTACTCCATCCGTTATCTTACACGCTTAAGTGTGTTCACTAACAAAATATAGTACACCTGTAGTTGTTGAAGCCTAAACATACTAAAACATATAAATGATCAATGTCAAACATCAATCTGTATTAAAATATTTAGTACATTTTGTAGTATTCATTTAGATTTTATGTTTTAACAGACTTATAGCTAGGTAAGAGGGGATGACCTCTGACCCTGCAACTGTTGATGACTGCCTCAGGCAATCCTTCTGAAAGAAAAACCAGCAGATTCACTGACACATAACAGTTTAACTGTTTTACTGCAATATTTAAGGTAGCACAACTAGTCAGTGCTGACTATGAGTTTGTAATTTCCTTCATCTGTTCCAAAAACAGTCACTTAAATTTTAAACTCTATAGATACTTTCTGTAACACTTGCTAGTGTGATACATTTTAGTAAATGTTCCTCATTTGTACATGTATTTCTTCAGGATATGTGGCAGGTAGTAAGCAGGCCTACATGAGGCTATTCAAAATTTACTTTTAGCTTTCTACAGTTAAAGTGAAAGACAAACTGTAACATGAATCCCTTTCCAGAATTTGTTCTCACATCATTTTGAATGCTACTTTGCTTCAGTCTTTTTCCTGTTGTTGAATCAACACTGATCTTCTCAGTGCTTCATGGCTTCTCCAAAATAGTAAAGGTTGGTTTAAATACATTTGAAACTCATAGATTTTTTTTTCTTCAGCAATTGCTAGTGTGATATATTTCAGTAAAAGTTGCCCATCTGTAAATGTTATTTCTTAAGAATATATGACAGGAAATAAAGATACCTACTGCTCATATTTGCCTTTCAGTTTTCCCCGAAGTTTAAAGTTTTTTACACTGCATAACCAGGCTCTAAGAGTTGCTCCAACATGGTCAATTTTTTTCTTACCTTTAAAATCAACTACAGCTTTTGTCTCTGACTTGTACGCTGTTTGTTTCATGGCCCTAATAAATTTTTACTTCCACCCATTATCTTACATGCTTAAGTGTGTTCACTAACAAAATATAGTACACCTGTACTTGTTGAAGGTTCCATTACTAAAACGTATAAATGATCAATGTCAACCATCAGTCTGTAATAAAATATTTAGTACAGCTTGTATTATTTATTTAAATTTGATGTTTTGATGTGAACACTTGGATTTCTATCGATTTATTGAATGATGCTCTATGTAGATATTTATCAAACTGAATGATCATTCGGGTTTTATATAGTTTTTGCTTTCCTTTCAATATTTGTTGCACAAATTCAAATATATGCTGGCTATCGACCAACAATTCAATCAGTGAATCTTTGCTCTTTTTTTTTCTCAAGTAGCCCCTCTCACAGAGTCTTACTCAATTCTTGAGACTACTGGCCCAACTTATAATAACATTAACCAAGTTGCTATTGCTACACTTTACCTAAAGAATAAAACATGCCCCCTGCACAACCAGGCTCCAAGAGTTGCTCCAACATGGTAAATTGTTTTGTTACCTTTAAAATTATCTACAACAATTTTTCCTTGGTCCTAATGATGTTACCTGTTCATTAATGTTCACTAACACACAGTACACCTCTTGTAATTGATAAGCTTATAAATGATCAATGTGAAGCGTCAGTATGCATTCAAAAAGATCACAGTCAGAGTTTGTAAAATATCATGATACTCAAAGGAATCAAAATTATAGTTCACAAAATTATAGTTTTAGGGAACTTAGACTGTATGAAAGGATTGATTGAAATATACTATGAAAATATTCTATTTGCAGAATCCTGATAATAAAACTTCAATTGCGAACTGAATAATTAGATGGTAATTAGACACAAAAGAATCAACTGTTAATTAGTAATCATACTATGAAAATGACTAGCAAGATCTGAACAAACAAGAAACTTGACTACCTCAAGAGATTTCACTCGCTGGAGAACGAACCGTCTGACTTTCTTTAGTCGACTAAATTTAATCTTACCACATTTTTGCCGCAGAGCAAACAGGTACCGAGTTTGAAGCGCGAGTCAGATGCCTCCAGCCGTCTGCTGGAATGTTTTATTTTACAGAGAGGAAGGTCTAGCTTTAGCAGACGGCTGGAGACGGCAGACGGCTAATTTTAAAGGTAACAAAACAATTCACCATGTTGGAGCAACTCTTGGAGCCTGGCTGTGCACTGTAAAAAACTTTCAACTTTGGAAAAAATTGAAAGATAAATATTAGTAGCCTCACATGGGCCTGTTGAGTCCCTGTCACAGATTCTCCTCCGCTCCCCCCCACTTCTCTTTGGTTTCTCTGTCAGCCTGTGTGTCTCTTATGGAACAACATTCCTAATCTAATTCAACATGATTTAGAATATAGTATATTTATTTATTCACATCAAACTCCGATTAAAATGTGATACAAGGGTGCCAGGAAGGTCAGGAGGTCACAAAGTTCCCATCACCTGACATATGTGACATACCTTTGGGGGCGAGGAGTGGGGGGGTATCAGGTTACCGGATGTGGGGGAGGGGGGAGGGGGGGTTTGATATCAATTAATATCAATTAATCCATCAAACTCAGATTAAAATTTGACAGAAGGTGGTTTATATATCTCTCTCTCTTTAATTTTCTACAAATAAACAACCCCACCCCAAATCAATATCCCAGTCTATGCATCAACCAAAGAAGATATTTCATCAATAGTAATAATAATCCTTCGAAAAGTCCATAATTAGTCCATCAAAATAAAGTTCCGTTCGCACAAAAAAAACAACGTTGGGGCCCAAAAAATGTATCAGTCTTTGTGCACAAAAAAAAAACAATGAGAAAAAAGAATGGAAGGGTCTCACCCGGACGGCGTTTGTGTACCCGGCCGGTTCCCTTTGTCAGGCCTGGAGCGCGAGCGCGTCGGGTCCTGTCATCGCTCCGTGTGGCTTTATCTTGCCTGCAGAAGACTCGATTCCTCCAGTAATTGATCAGGTAACGCTGTTCCTCCAACAATCAGGTATCTCCGGGCAAATTACTCGAGCTCCTCGGTCTGTCGCTCGGCGTCCTTTCGCCGCGTGCTGCCACACCCACTTTCTCTGTCAAACCCATTGTCCTTGTTCCTTTTACAGGTGCTGGTCATAAAATTAGAATATAATGAAAAAGTAGATTTATTTCAGTAATTCCATTTAAAAAGTGAAACTTGTATATTATATTCATACATTACATACAAACTCATATATTTCAAATGTTTATTTCGTTTAATTTTGATGATTACAAATGACAACAAATGAAAATCTCAAATTCAGCATATCAGAAAATTAGAATCTTGTGAAAAGGTTCAAAATTGATGGCACCTGGTACCACACTCTAATCAGCTAATGAACTCAAACCACCTGCAAATGCCTTTAAATGGTCTTTCAGTCTAGTTCTATAGGCTACACAATCATGGGGAAGACTGCTGACTTGACAGTTGTCCAAAAGACGACCATCGACACCTTGCACAAGGAGGGCAAGACACAAAAGGTCATCGCTAAAGAGGCTGGCTGTTCACAGAGCTCTGTGTCCAAGCACATTAATAGAGAGGCGAAGGGAAGGAAAAGATGTGGTCGAAAAAAGTGTGTTGACATTAAGAATGTTTTTGTGCTCTCATTTGTTGTTGTTTTTATCATTATTGAATTATTGTGTGTCACATCACGTGACCGGTCTAATTTAACACACATGTGTATAATAAAGGGTGTGTCCTTCAAAGAATGGGGGAACAACACGAAAGCCAAACGTTTTGTCTCATGATGTCACGTTGAACGCTGTGCCGAAAAGCGATTCTGCTAACAGGTTATGGGCCCAGAATCAATGAAGAAACCAGAATCAATGAAGAAACAAGGAAAATGAACAGACGAGAAAAGGACATGGCACACAGCCGCTGGTCAAGGCTTCTGTTTGATGGAAATGAGAAAAATTACGAACTGTGGGAAACAAAGTTTCTAGGACACCTTCGATTGCAAGGGCTGAAACAGACAATTTTGACAAGCCCCTCCGATGATGACGATGAAGAGGAAGACGCACAGAAAAACGCCGAGGCTTATGCAGAGCTCATTCGGTTTCTGGATGACAAGAGTCTATCACTAGTCATGCATGACGCGGCAGATGACGGACGTGCGGCGCTTGGAATCCTGCGGGCCCATTACGCCGGCAAAGGAAAACCCAGAGTGACTAACCTGTATACTGAGCTGACTTCACTGCAGAAATCACCCTGTGAGTCGGTTACCGAGTTCATCATCAGAGCTGAAACCGCGATCAACGCTTTAAGGAGGTGAGCAGCTGAGCGACGGGCTTCTGATCGCCATGGTTCTGAAAGGATCCAGAGACATTTAAGCCATTTACTGTCTATATTACTCAAAGCGAAGACGGTGATAAGTTGACTTTTGTAGAGTTTAAGACTAAACTCAGAAGTTTTGAAGACATTGAAAATATGCGTGGCACAGTATCTGAGGACAATGTGATGAAAGCTTAAGCACATTCTGGCTCGAAATGCGCACCAAGAGGCGTAAATGATCCTGGAGCAGGAAGTTCTGAGATCGTGTGTTTTAAATGTGGGATGAAAGGCCACATAAGCAGAACCTGCCAGCGGAAGCGGTGGTGCAGTTACTGTAAGAACAACAGTCACAGCAACGCGACCTGCAGACGGAGAAAACAACGGGACAACGCGCGGAAAGTAGCCGAAGAGACGGGCTGCGACAAAGAGTTTGCTTTCCGGGTGAGCGACGCGGACACGCGAGTGGACGGCATCAAGAGGAGACATCATGGAGGTCTAATGGTGGACGCTGGTGCGACATCGCACATAATCACTGACATCAGTAAGTTTCGGAAGTTTGTTGAAAGTTTCCAGGCCGAGACGCACTGCGTGGAATTGGCTGATGGATCTGAGTGTTTTGGAGTTGCTAAGCAACGAGGAGACGCGGAAGTGTGTTTGATCGACAGCAGAGGTCGACGTCTTAAAACAGTGCTGAGGAACGCACTGTACATCCCTTCATACCCGCAAGACATCTTCTCAGTGAAAGCTGCAACATCCAGCGGAGCAACGGTGATTTTCAAAGAAGGAAAGAACGTTCTTCTCAGAGACGACACCAAGTTCCCCATTCACGTATGTAACAAACTGTATTACTTACAAACGATGGACAATGAATGTGGTGATCAGTGTAAAAAATGTTATGACTTACAAAGTTGGCATGAGATTCTTGGACATTGCAATTACAGAGATGTACTGAAGCTAGAAAATGTTGTTCATGGCATGGAAATTAAAGGGAGAGGTGAGCCAATGCCATATTGTGAAGTCTGGACAAAAGGAAAATTTGTTCAAACTAGGAACAAGGGACCAGATGCAAGAGCTACAGAACCACTAGCAAAGGTCCACACAGATTTAGCAGGACCTATAGACCCAATGTCTAAAGGTGGTCACAGATATGCATTATCCTTCACAGATGATTATTCCAGTGCAATCTTTGTATACTTTTTGAAAAACAAGAGTGACACAGTACAAGCTACTGAAAAGTTTATTGCTGACATGGCTCCACATGGAAAGGTTAAATGTATGAGGTCAGACAATGGTACAGAATTCACAGGAAAAGAGTACCAGACATTACTGAGCAGAAATGGTATCAGACACGAGACCTCAGCACCATATTCTCCACATCAAAATGGTACGGCAGAACAAAACTGGAGAACTCTATTTGACATGGCTAGATGTATGTTGATCGATGGTGAGTTACCAAAAATGTTATGGCCATATGCAGTTCAGACAGCTGCTGTAGTGCGAAACAGATGTTTTAATAATCGCACAAAGCAAACGCCTTACTTTATGTTGACAGGCAGGAAGCCTAACATTTCTAGGATGCACAAGTTTGGATGTGTTTGTTACACCTATAAACGAGAGAAAGGGAAGCTGGATTCAAGGTGTGAAAAAGGCTTTTTTATAGGGTATGACAAGAATAGTCCAGCCTATATGGTCTACTATCCAAACAGCAGGAAAATCCAGAAACACAGGCTTGTGGAATTTGTATCCAAAGAGAAAAATGAGACGGATGTAACTTTGGATGATGATGATATGATTAGAATTAGTCCTAGAGCAACCAAAAGTTCAGATGCTGATCCAGTAAATGTTTCTGACCATAAACTGAGGACAGAAGAAGAACCAATAGCGAGTACCAGTCAAACAACAAAACATGAAGAACCTGAGAGGCGATACCCTTTCAGAGAGAGAAAGAAACCTGGTTATTTAGATGACTATGTATGTAGCATTGATGAAGAGCAGATGGGTAACATTGATTATTGTTACAGACTGATAAGTGGAGTACCTCAAACCTACAAAGAAGCTGTAACATCTGTGAATGCAAAAGAGTGGGTTACAGCCATGGATGAGGAAATGCAGTCATTAAAGGACAATGTTACTTTTTCCCTGACCAACTTACCTGAGGGTAAAGCTGTAGTGGGTAAATGGGTGTATGCAATCAAAAGGAACAGTGATGGATCAGACAAATACAAGGCTAGATATGTTGCTAAAGGATTCAGTCAAAAGAAAGGTGTGAACTATGATGAAACCTTTTCACCAACTGCTAGCATGACAAGCATCAGAGTGCTGATGCAAAAGGTGGCACAGGAGAACATGTTTGTTCACCAGATGGATGTAAAGACAGCATATTTACATGCCCCAATTGAATGTGAACTTTATATTGAACAACCAGAGGGCTACAAGAAGGAATCCCAAGAAAATGAAAGACTGGTGTATAAACTGCAAAAATCTCTTTATGGACTTAAACAGTCAGGCAGAAACTGGAACAAAATGCTGCATGACTATCTATGTGAAAAAAAGTTTGTTCAAAACCCTGCTGATCATTGTGTTTACACAAAGATTACTGATACTGAAACTGTGTTTATCATTATATGGGTCGATGATTTGATTATTGCTGCCAGTGATACGAATATCCTTAGAGATGTAAAAGAGAAACTTGCATCCAAATTTAGGATGAAGGACTTAGGAAAGTTGACACATTTTCTTGGCATTGATTTTGAGAAAGATGCTGACAGTATTAAAATGTCACAATCGAAGTATGTGAGGAAAATACTGGAAAAGTTTGACATGCAGAACTGTAATCCGCGAACTACCCCTTGTGCGCAGAAACTTAACTATGCTGATAATGCTGAAGTAATGAGTGATGCCAGAAAATACAGAGGCAGTAGGAAGCTTAATCTATTTGTCAACATGTACAAGACCAGATTTAAGCTATGTAGTAAGTAAACTGGCACAGTACTTTGCAAACCCAACCACAGAGCAGTGGAATACTGTAAAGCATGTTTTCAGGTATCTAAAATGCACACAAGATAAAGAACTATGTTTTAAAAGGGGTGCCTGTGATAACCTTATACATGCATACAGTGATGCAGATTGGGCAGGTGATGCATCAGATCGAAGAAGTACAACAGGTTACTGTATGAGTCTAAATAAAGACGTCCGTTAGTCTCATGGAAGACTAAAAGACAGCCTACAGTAGCTCTATCTACATGTGAAGCAGAGTACATGGCACTAGCTGCTACTGTACAGGAATGCTTATACTTGAAACAACTGTTGTACAACATGGATGGTATGGATTACTTAGCTAAGATTTATGAGGACAATCAGGGTACCATATCCTTAGCCAAAAATCCAGTGTATAGACAAAGATGTAAACATATTGATATTAAATATCATTTTGTCAGATCAGTTGTAAATGAAGGAAAAATCTCTAGAGTACTGTCCAACTAATGAAATGGTTGCAGATGTACTAACTAAACCAGCAACAAAGATTAAGTTAAGGAAGTATGAAGTGTTTATGTTTGGTGTATCATGAATGTATTTAGGTTGAAATGTTAAGAGTCAGGAAGTTACCCAAATGTGAGCAAGTGGGGGTGTTGACACTATGAATGTTTTTGTGCTCTCATTTGTTGTTGTTTTTATCATTATTGAATTATTGTGTGTCACATCACGCGACCGGTCTAATTGAACACGCATGTGTATAATAAAGGGTGTGTCCTTCAAAGAATGGGGGAACAACACGAAAGCCAAACGTTTTGTCTCATGATGTCACGTTGAACGCTGTGCCGAAAAGCGATTCTGCTAACAAAGTGTACAAGCAAGAGAGATAACCACACCCTGGAGAGGATTGTGAAACAAAACCCATTCAAAAATGTGGGGGAGATTCACAAAGAGTGGACTGCAGCTGGAGTGAGTGCTTCAAGAACCACTACACACAGATGTATGAAAGACATGGGTTTCTGCTGTCGCATTCCTTGTGTCAAGCCACTCTTGAACCACAGACAGCGTCAGAAGCGTCTTGCCTGGGCTAAAGAGAAACAGGACTGGACTGCTGGTAAGTGGTCCAAAGTCATGTTCTCTGATGAAAGTAAATTTTGCATTTCCTTTGGAAATCAAGGTCGCAGAGTCTGGAGGAAAAGAAGAGAGGCACTTCATCCACGTTGCTTGAAGTCCAGTGTAAAGGTTCCACAGTCAGTGATGGTTTGGGGTGCCATGTCATCTGCTGGTGTTGGTCCATTGTGTTTTCTGAGGTCCAGGGTCAACGCAGCCACATACCAGGACGTTTTAGAGCACTTCATGCTTCCTGCTGCTGACCAACGTTTTGGAGATGCAGATTTCATTTTCCAACAGGACTTGGCACCTGCACACAGTGCCAAAGCTACCAGTACCTGGTTGAAGGACCATGCTATCCCTGTTCTTAATTGGCCAGCAAACTCTCCTGACCTTAACCCCATAGAAAATCTATGGGGTATTGTGAAGAAGAAGATGCAATACACCAGACCCAACAATTCAGAAGAGCTAAAAGCCACTATTAGAGCAAGCTGGGCTATCATAACACCTGAGCAGTGCCACAGACTGATCGACTCCATGCCACGCCGCATTGCTGCAGTAATACAGGCCAAAGGAGCCCCAACTAAATACTGAGTGCTGTACATGCTCATACTTTTCATGTTCATACTTTTCAGTTGGCCAACATTTCTATAAATCCTTTGTTTTTATTGGTCTTCAGTAATATTCTAATTTTCTGATATGCTGAATTTGAGATTTTCATTTGTTGTCATTTGTAATCATCAAAATTAAACAAAATAAACATTTGAAATATATGAGTTTGTATGTAATGTATGAATATAATATACAAGTTTCACTTTTTAAATGGAATTACTGAAATAAATATACTTTTTCATTATATTCTAATTTTATGACCAGCACCTGTAGAAGTTCAGGTAAATGTTGTGACCCAGATATTTTTTACTCCGTGGACTTTTACAAATAAAATACATACATGCAAGACATCCTTGTGTACATATCAATACAGAAAAAAATATGGGTATTTCATTAACCCATGTTTTATTCTCGAAAGTTACTTTTTTTTCAGGATACTTTATTTCATTGTGATGTCACACTGTTGCTGCAGAGAGCAGCTTCTATTAGTGAACTGATTGGTAATAATTCCATCTGGAGAGACTCAGACAGAGAAAGAAAGTGATTAAAGAAAGTTTAATGACAAATAAACATTAAAGTCCTTTGGCATTCAGGCCCCGGCTGAGGATTTCGAGCTGGAACTTCGATAAGCTCAATAAACATTCCTGATGCTGCATAGGAATGTAGACTCCCAGGGCCTGTACTGGTGGCGGCAGTCGAAGGATGTGGCCTGAGAGCTGGAGCAGAAGGTAGAGATGGGGCGGAGGTAGGTTGATCGCAGCTGGTAAGCGGAGGAGGCAGTGGCCAAGAGGTTCTTTTCAACTGGAGCTCGAACGATGATTGGCTGAAGCGAGGATTGATTCAATTCTGATAGGTCCAGAGTGGAGAGAGGGAGGCACTGATTAGCAGGTGAGGCTAAAGAGTCTTCCAGATTGAATCTGCACCAAAGCGTCATCCATCCATCCATTTTCCTACACCCTTGTCCCTTAATGGGGTCGGGAGGTGCTGGTGCCTATCTCCAGCTGGCGTTCCTTTGTGAGAGGCGGGGTACGCCCTGGACAGGTCGCCAGTCTGTCGCAGGGCAACACAGAGACACACACAGGACAAACAACCATGCACTCACACACTCACACCTAGGGGCAATTTAGACAGACCAATTAACCTGACAGTCATGTTTTTGGACTGTGGGAGGAAACCGGAGTACCCGGAGAAAACCCACCATGCACAGGGAGAACATGCAAACTCCATGCAGAAAGGCCGGGGCCGGGAATCGAACCCAGAACCTTCTTGCTGCAAGGCAACAGCTCTACCAACTGCGCCACTGTGCAGCTCCAAAGCGTCATATGTTTTTAAATTCATGTTGATCAACTTAAAGCCCTTAAAACTGAAACATGCATGAACTTATTTCCACTCAAAGCTCAGCTTCTTAACTCAGCAGGAGGTTTATTCATCTCTGACTGGCAGAAAGCAGCAGCAGACAGGACTGACTAATACAGATAAACTCAAATTCAATTAAAAAAACAGAGCTTGATTTACTAATTTCAGTAATCTTTTTCCAGACCAGAAGAAAATACATCAGTTTTGTCGTGTTAAGTGAAGTGTTTCGTTTTCATCCATGTTCATGGGGTGCTTGTTATTTTATGTAGTTATATTCCTTGATGGAGAATCTTGGGTGCTGTTTTGGGGTGGAGCTCACTGCTCTTAGTTACTAGGGAAACTCCCGGGCTTTAGAGATTCAGAGCTGCTGCGCTGTCCTTTTGCATAATGCTTGGCTTCTTTATGCCTGATGTTTAATGTTCTCCTGTTAGTGCCTTATTGTGGCCAATATTGGGAAAGGAACATCGGGAAGGTGCTCCTGTGCCTGCGGAGGAAGAGAGGGAGGCTGCGGAATTTCTGCGACTGTGACCTCCGGATGCCTTCGTCATTCTGGGTCGCCATCACAGCCAGGACAACCTCTTTCATCGTTTCGTACGCATCAGACACACACACAAAATATAGAGCTCTATATGAACTTTTTTTTTTTTTTGCTGGCCAGCTTTCTTTTAATTGAATTTAATTTTTACCAAGAACCTTGAAAGGATTCTGTATGACTTAAATGTTTTTTTCTTTCCTCTTTGTGGGTTTTCCAGGAAACTGTATGACAGTGTTGAGATGAAGTTGGATGTGTTTCAGTCCAGTAACTTGTATTAAACAACTGGTTGATAGTAAACTGCTATCTGAACCCGAGTAGATTCTGTTCTTTGGTTACACTATGATCCACAGCAAAGTGATCTGTATTCGCCACGCTACGCAGATTCGTTGCCATAGTAACTGACAACAATGTCACTTCATGTTTTAGGATTTAACACCAAAAAACATTCAAGAATTTTGCACACAGAACAGAACATTTAGTTTGTTGTTGTAGTTCGTTTTAGGCTTAATGTTTTATTAATACATAATTGCTGTGGTAGATTAGCTACCGCTTCTACTTTACTGAATTATTTAAACATTTAACTGTAGCCCACAAAACGCACATTTAATTAAAAAACTAAATAAAAAACTGTTGAGACGCTTTGCCAAGGTCGAGAACGAGTCACATGCTGTTAGACAAAGGGCCCATAGTAAAGAGTTACATTTTAGATTCTGTTAGACTCTAAGGTCCATTTCTCACGAAACAAAAGCTTATCAAGGACACAGAAACGTGGTGAGATTTCAGGGAGTGTCTTCAGTTCATATAATCAGCTGCCTTCCTCCTTCTCCTCAGACGCTGCACAGACTTTTTTAGAAACTCTTCTCGGATGTAATGGTAAATGCGTCTCCTTTCAGCGCTGAAAGTGAATAAAATAAGTAAAGTCTGAATTCTTTTCTTGGCTGATTTTATGCTCCGTGTGTCAATACAAATTATGATTCATCGATTGGGATTTCGGTTCCCAACAGTTGGTAGCAGAGGATGGTTTTGTGTTGACACATGAGAGGAGATTGGACTGGCCGTTCAGGCGCAGACTTTCCGGAACAGTACTCTGGTGTAGTGCGCGCAAATGAAAGGTAAGGACACTTGTTCCTTAATACACCATTGTACTGTTTCTCAGGTCTGTATAAATTTCAGTTATCAGCCGTTGTCTGTACTGTTTCCCATGTTTGTCTGCTTGTCATTGAGTTTTCTAAGTTGTCTGTCATTGTTCGGTTGTCAGGTGTCGTTCGTGCTGTTTTCGTCCGGTCTGTCTGAATGCTTTTAAAGGTTCATAGGAGTAAGGTTAAGGTTAGTCAATAGTCTATAGTCAAGATAAAGATAAAAGGGGTGATTGGCTTTTGCAGCGGGGAGTGGCGCCCCCCCCCTTCTGCCGGACGCGGGGAAGGTTGATGCCAGGTTTTGTCGGTTTTATCCTCGGGGAGTGATGCACCCGTAAAAATAACCGGGCCAGCCAATCTGTGACTTTGCTCGAGAAACGCAAAGCGGTGAGAGCGGTCCACCATAGGAAAAAAAAGAGAATAAGAGAATAAGAGAATAAGATAAAGGTTAACCGCGGCCCGTCCTCTGTAGTAGTAATAAGTGAAATAAGTGAAATAAGTGAAATAAGTGTTAAGAGGGCACCATAGGAGCTGAAAAGCGTGGATCCATTTTTGTGTATCTGTAAAGCTGTGTGTGTCTGTCAGCTGTGTGTGTGTGTCTGTCAGCTGTGTGCGTAAGGTTCTGCCGCTGTGCAGACGTTATGTGTCCAAAGGTACTGTTCTCTGTTTATTGTAATATGTTTTAAAATCATAATAAATATTAGGGAAATATAATCTGTAGAAGGGGTTTAAGTTTATCTGTGGTTTTTCGACTTGATCGCCGCCGTGCGAGCAAGTTTTTCTGTTGAGTTTGGTTTCCTCGCCGCCGTGCGAGCAAAAAAAAGGAGGAGGTAAAAAAAAGTGATTGTGGAATCTAAATTCTAGCCTAAAACTCATGGAGGGAGCACCTGCAAATAAACAATTGGATCCTAAATGGGGCCCTGGGACATGGATTGCACTCAGTGATCAAATAGATGCATTAATAACTTACTTGGCAGAGCAGGATGAATATCAAAATAAGGGAGAAAGAGAAAACTGAAAAAAGGGGATAGAATACCTGGTGCAGAAGAAAGAAGGCGACCTGTTAGACAGACAGCCTTTTGGGGAAATACTGGCTTAAAGGAATAAATGACGCTAAGGGAAAACTGATTGGAACTAAACTAATCTTGCACAATTCACTATTTTCACCTGTGGTAAAATTAAAGATGAATGAAATTACATAATGGGTAAAATTATAAACAAAATAAAGTGGCATTTAATGGGTTGAGGTTTTTGAACTTTGCTTAGCTGTAGACAGGTTAAAATTTAAACTTTATGAAACTTGAAAAATTGAGGTTTATAGCAGACTTGAACTTTATCATAGACTAATCAACATTTTTTCTCCTTATCTCATCAAAACAGGATTTATTTTCATTTGAAACTTGGGTCATTTTAAAATATCTAATGAGGGAACAGGATTGTTAACTAAATATGAGTTTGCGTTTGATTCAAAGGGTGATTATAAAACATCTCTAGATTCAATTAAGGTTCATTACAAAATATTCTTGTCTCCAAAACAATTTATGATTCTAAATCCAGATAATTCGGCTACCTTGCTTCAAAGTGGGAAATAATATCTTCAAAAAGGAGTAATCACATTTCAGCTTTGGTTTAAGACCAGACAGCATTTATTACAAGATTGTTTTATTTGGTTTGCCATTTTATTTTTATTTTTATTTTCATTTTTATTAACATTATTGCTGTTTTTATTTTTAATAACAAACTAACTAACCTACTAACTAAACTAACTGCTGGTTTTGAAACATGTGTGTCTTGGTAGAAAGGCACAAATTGGGCATGATGAAATTTTTAAAGTGGATATGATAATAATTGATCATATAAAACTAACTGATTGGACAACAGCTGGCTCACAACACTTGCGTGCCTTAAATTTGGATTGAATTGATGCATAAATTAAAGTCCAACAAAACATTTGATTTGAAATGCAAAGACATCTTACAGTACTGCATAATCTTTGTCTACATTTTTGACTCCTCTGCCTAAATTGATCAATTCTTCTTTTGTCGGTTCAAACAGCACATTGACACTGCTTTTTAGGAAAGCGATCCAAATTCTGATCTGAACTCGTTTAAAATAACTAAAACTTTTGGCCTTTGCAGTACAATTTCAGTTGGACATTTGTATATAGAAGGAGTCTCTGAACAATATTTCTGATAACAATAGGAATGTTGTTGTCAGAAATGTTTGTTTTCTATTTACATAATAAAAAAGGGGGGAAATGATAATGATAAATGATAAACATAAAATAGAACTGCTAAAATTTTACATTTAAAACATCTCATAGTCTACTTTCTATTCTAGACAGAAGATTTGGAAAACTTGGCACACCCTGTAATATTTTAGTTTTGGAGAATAGTCACAAATGCAAAATTGATTTCAGACGTGTTTTAAATTATATCAACAGGGGGTGAAGAAGAAATAGATTCTAATTTCTAGTTGTTTACAGATATGGTTAATTATGAATTTATTCAGTTAACATTTGGTATACTGTGTTTGTTTAATGACCTCTCATATTGTACCTTCCTGCATGACTGAAACACAGAGTTATATAGAAGCTCTTACTAAATTAAAATTGGAAGCTAATGAATTAAAATTCAGTAGCTTCAATCATTATCTGTGCCATGTTAATTTGCATAAAAATGATTGATAAATCACTTCTCATGCATCACTTCTACTTTTTGATTGTGTTGAGTTACAGTTGGATGTAATTGTTATCATTGAGAAAATCTGGGTTAATAGTACTTTAAAATAAAAACAATGTGAACAATTTTTTAATTCAAGAAAACATTAATAAATAAAACAATAGAAGCTTTGAAAAATTCAGGATAAAGGTAACATTTCTATCAATGGCATAAAGAATATTTGATTACAGTTTTCTTTTGACCTAAAGTTTTAAAGAAATTTGACTAGTTGTTTTGGAGCGTTGCATTATCACATTTGTGTAAAATTGTACACTATTAAAGTAATTATTCTACATATGCACTTGAATAGCCAATTTATGAAAAGTGTATAAAGCTGGAAATACAACATTTTGTATACATTTTTAATAATTTCTTAGAGTTTAACTCTTGAGAGGAGTTGATTCCATATTTGGTTAATTCTAAACATCTAAGGGTGAATCATCTTGACACATTTCTAATTTTCTTTCTCTTTGGAGCTCAGAGACTGAGGCAGTGGATCTTATCTGAGCTGCTCCAGTGACCCTGAGCCTGGCTGAAAAAGAAACAAAAAGAGAGGCAACTCTTCTCTACATTACAAGCTGCAGAAAACATTTAATTTTTAATCATGTGAGTAAAAGGTGGCATACACTGCTATTTTCTTAATGTACTTTGTATTTTACTCCAGTAGTCCTGTGGTCTGACGGGGACCGTGGGGCCAGGTTCAGTGCCGTGTGAAGATGTGAGGAGAGAAGATTTCAGGCCCCCACTGTTTTTAGCCACTCTTGGACATTTGCACTTTCTACACATATGAGTTGTGCCATCTTCTGCTGGACGGCTGTTTGAGAGCAAAGACCTACTGGACGATTCTTACATCTTCTACAGAGGTCAGTGAGGTTGGATTTATTTTTCCTGTTGTCACCCGAAGGCGGATTGCAGCTTACAGGATCTGATCTCTGAGGAAACACCTGGTTAAAGGACGAGACCCAGCCGTCATTTCTGAGGGTCTCCTATGGCAGAAAAGACCACCAGCTTCTGCCCACTGTGAGACGCAGGTTTGAAAACAAAGACTCATCTGCTGTATCTCTAAGTCTCTTCCCCTCACTCTATCAAGGGGGACCACATACTTTGTCAAGATTTTTCTACACAGCGGGACTGAATGCTGCCCTGGACAGTTTCTGATGTGGCAAACGGAACATCACATGTAAAGTCGTCCTGAGACTCAGAGTCCGTCCTGCTTATCTGTTGTCCTGGTTGGGCCTGGAATTTCCCTCAGTCTACAGGTTGAAGACAAAATGGCTGCCAACAAACTTCAACTTTTAATTGTTCTACTTGAATTTTCAAATTGTGTTATGCCACTTTTTCCCACCTTAGTTTATTTACAACACATTCATGATCTACTGCCTTTGCACTCTGACCTCTGCTATTTTGATCCCCAGGATAAGTTTAACGGTGCAGCAGGGTGTTAGAACTCTCTGCAGTTTACAGAAATATTTTCTTTGCCTGAATGATTATCTCTGTGTGTCCCACATCTGGCTAATGTTTTTCTCCCCTCCAGCATGAAAACAATTGGAAACGGATAAAAGTACGGTAAAATGGTTAATTTTCTGATTTACAAAAGCCTAACTGACCACACTTCAAATACAAAAGAGGATAGTCTACGTTCTAGTTGACTCAAATTACGGTGGCTACAAATATGACAACTAGTATCTCAAATTTTAATTTAAGTTTATTTGAGTCCATTTCAAATCTTAGGAAAATCTACTCTTTAGAAAAATTACAGGACCAAATTATGGGTTTACTGCACATATTCAACTGTTAAATTATTTCACTGAGGTGTAAACACCCTGTTTAAATTACATCTAACTGTTTCATTGCTAACAATTAAAGAAAATTTGGTCTAACTGACTTGCATGAATTTCTGCGGAGTTTCTGTACCGAAACACTAAACAGTGTTTCAATACAGAAACAGGGGGAGATGCATGGAATTACTCTAATCTACAAATAAAATCTAATATATTGAGAAATTTTTCAGTTTTGGACTTCAACAAATATAAAAGAAATTAAATCAAAATTCACAAATGTTTTGAACTATTTGAATGAGTTTTCAAAGTAATACTGAATATTCTGAATTGAATACATTAAAATTAACAATGATGTCATATGTCAAGTGGATTTCTACAAAATAGAGTTCTTTAAAGACATGGAAGGGGTTGTTTGATTGCTAATTCTTTCTTGCTATGATTGAAAATAATTTGTTTAATCAAGTCATGCAGAAAGGTCTAACCTGAAAATTATATAATTTAATATATAATTTGTATAGTTGTATCAAACTTCTCCCCAAAACTGCCAGAAACATTGATAAATATGAACACTATAAAAGAGGGAAATTCAATTAAATAAATCTTTTATAGATGGGTTTTCAAAAAAAAAAAACCCAGATTTTTCAAAGGTTAAAAGTGTTAAACCTTTGAGATTTAAAACCATAAATTTTTATTCTTGTAAAAAAGGCTAATCATTATATGAGGTTTTAAAATGAGAAGAAAATTGGAGGATTCAAACTAAATTGGTATTTACAAATGAGCTATTATGGAACTGCTTAAAGCGGGTCAAAAGGATTGACAGAATTTTAAAAAAAGAACATAGTGCTATGTGTAATTGTTGATCCAAGGTAATAATGTCTAAACAGTTTTCATAATCTTAATTTACAGTTTTTGGTTTGAGACAAAACTGGGTTGTCTTTTATGAATGGAATATATTACAAGGGATCTTAGTTTGACATGTATTATTGACTTTTCACACTAATGATTTTCAGCTTTACAAACTTTTAGTATAGTGGGCGACTTCTAGTTAAATAAGGACTATTTGATTGACTTTAATTAAAATAACAAAAAGCAAAAGATTTACTATGGTTTAAGATTTCTGGTAAAGTTTCTATTAGGGATAATTCATATATACACTTCAAATTATATTTCTTTGATAAAACATGCCTGTGGGCCGTTTCGTACTTTCATTTTATAAGCTGATCCTTTACATGATTTTGGTTTGGTTTCTGATTTTGTCTGATCCTATGAATATACCAACACTTACAACAAGCAAATGTTATCTTTGAATGATAAAATATGTTATTTGGTTTGAACATTTCATTAACTATTATTAAGAGGAGCTTAAATAACAGATGCTAGTGATATATTGATCCTCTATTGGCTTAGTAAAAAAAAAAGCTTGATCTTCAGCTTCAGGGAGCAGCCTTTTAAAAGAAAAAGAAAACATTATGATGATGCACAATCTCAAAGAATCTTCCCTCCTCATCACCTGTGGATGCTGCTGTTCCCTGCCTGAGGTCCTCGGCTGTTCAGTGCATCACCTCCAACATAGAGAAGAGCAGCGGTACCGACTGAACCCCACCTGCCCATCAGATGGTTCCCCAGAACCAAAAGACGACCGTGGAACTCCAGTTTTCTAGACTATAAGGGCAGTAATAGTATCTAATATAAAAAGATGATATTTTTCCTTCACTTTAAGTTCCTTTATATAATCCATTGATTTTTCTTTTTGTTGTGTTTTTTCTGTTGCAGAATGAAGTCCAATCCTTTCTGGGTGTGCCGGGATGTCAGACTGTGGCGCCTTCCACGATTGGTGGACCGAGTTACAGCTGAAACGCCACTGAAGCCTCCTGGGCCTGTCGGGGTTTCACATCTGCTGCGCCGCCTCTACATCTGGACACACGCAGAAACTGATTTGACATTGATAGGTCTTGCTATAGTAAAAACTGATCTGATTCAATTTTACTGATCTCATTAAAATTCAATCTTACTGCATTTTTAGGTTACTTAAGCATTTGACTTTACTAGTACCATTACATTTTACTTATACGGAATTTTAAACATTTAATGTTAGTTTCATAATATCTTTAATTTGATTGTACTGCCTGTAATGCTAATTTACTTCATTGGTTTTCAAATTCAAAATGTGCTCGTCTTATATTCTGTGCCCTTAACATTTTTTTCATCTGTTAATTTGCATCCTTTCATAGTGTATTAATGTCTTAACATTTTCATTGATTCATGACTTATTAACTTCAGTAGTCATATCTTAACATTCCTTTGTCTGGGTTTTCTATTTTAAGTATTCTACTTTATTCATTACTTCATTCTTTTGGGTTTTTAATTTCAATACTACATTTAATATTTTGCATTTTATTAACATCTTCCACTTACCTAACATTTAATGATTTTTCATTTTAGTAACTTTACTCTTTTACATTCTATGATTTAAAATATTAACAAAACTTTTTTCTCTTCATTAAATCTAAGTTTGAAAATCACCTTAACATTTTATTTAATTACAGTTTGGTAATTCTAACATCTAGAATATAACTTTTTATACATTGATTTTTACTTTAAAGACAAAATTATATCCTCCTAACACTTCACCCATATCATATTCTCATAAATTTAACATTTATTCTTTTTAATTTGTATTACTACAAAAAACTTTTTCGGATTTTACTCTTTTATAGTTCATTACCCCTCTATGGCATGACGTTGACCTGAGGTAACAAATAAAAACAGAA
Source organism: Poecilia picta (assembly GCA_033032245.1). NCBI lineage: Eukaryota > Metazoa > Chordata > Actinopteri > Cyprinodontiformes > Poeciliidae > Poecilia > Poecilia picta. The sequence goes on along the minus strand of JAVYJU010000030.1, from coordinate 54,670 downwards.
ATGATGAATAACAAGAAACATAAAGGTAATAATTAAAATATTTGGGTCCAGAAAGTGTCATGGTTTGACTGGATGATTGATGTGTAATTACAGATGACAAAGCTCTGACAAAACTGCAAAAAATATTTTTTCATTAAAAAAAAACAAAAAAACAGTCATGCCATGGTGGGTTGACTTAAGTTCCTCCAAATTTAACACTCTAACATCCTTTAACAATTTTCTTTCTTTATATGTTCTCCATTAGACTGTAAGAGGGACATTGTGATTTCGATCCACTGCCTAAGAGGCGTAGGGGTGCCCTGTCCGTTTTTACCCCCAAAAATGAGATGACATGAAATGACATGAATGAAAGACAACATCAATACTTGACTGATGCTATGTATATCAACATCTGTAAAAGCCTCGGGGGATGTTTTCCGGAAGGGACAGTGTCTACTCTAGGGTTTACATTCTCTTTTTTGGGCTCTTTTAGAGCCCAACAGGGGGAATGTTGAGACGCTTTGCCAAGGTCGAGAACGAGTCACATGCTGTTAGACAAAGGGCCCATAGTAAAGAGTTACATTTTAGATTCTGTTAGACTCTAAGGTCCATTTCTCACGAAACAAAAGCTTATCAAGGACACAGAAACGTGGTGAGATTTCAGGGAGTGTCTTCAGTTCATATAATCAGCTGCCTTCCTCCTTCTCCTCAGACGCTGCACAGACTTTTTTAGAAACTCTTCTCGGATGTAATGGTAAAAGCGTCTCCTTTCAGCGCTGAAAGTGAATAAAATAAGTAAAGTCTGAATTCTTTTCTTGGCTGATTTTATGCTCCGTGTGTCAATACAAATTATGATTCATCGAGTGGGATTTCCGTTCCCAACAAAACATATTATTGCTGTCTTACCTTCACTTATCCATGAAATCCATGCACTGCTAATTCTGTACAAAAATATCCGTCGATCCAAAGTCAAGTCTGTCCTCTGCATTTCTTTTCTACTAAGTAAAACTTTCAGCTCCGGTGTTTGTCTTCCTTTAGTTATTATCTCCTGCTTCAATTGAAAATCGACTTTAGAAAATTGTTTAAGTGTAGAAATGGAGTCTTTCATGTTGACGTCGGAAGAGAGAAGAAAACAAATTTACTTTACTTATATACTGTGTGGCTAGCTCCATGGCTAGCTCACTGTGTCTTACTCTACAGTTGTGCAGTCACAATATCTGGGAACATGAGCGCCACCTATAAAAAACAGCGGTGAGGCAAGAGAACTGCCTGCCTCCCCTACAGTCTGTTCTCTACCTTTCTGATCGCTCCTCCGCACACAAAACACAACACACACACACAGCTGGTGACAAAAAACATTGTACATTATATACATAAGCGAAATTATGGAAAATCAGTCCATAAATCAAATGTTTCTTAGCCATTTTATTGCCGGCGTACAGACAGGACGAACAAGCTGCCATATAATGGCAGCCAGTGCAGTTAGTGAGTGATTGCGTAATAGGAGAGGCTGAGCTCGCTGCTGCCTCTCCGGCTTCGCTTCTGAGCATTTGAATGGGAAAATGCGAAAATCCAGCGATTTTGAATAAAAACTAATCAGAATTGCTTAAGCTAAGTAAAAAATAGATACTTTATAATACAAAACCACAAGGTGAAAATAGCAATACAAATGTTTTAATACGTATTATAGCCTATATTATTTTTCCATGATGACAGGGGAGGCCGTGCCTCACCTGCCTCCCCTGACCGCACGTCACTGGTTTTTACATCACACATCTGAAAATGGATTGGGTACTTTCTTAAAAATTACTTGATGATTATCCTTTTTTTATGGTAGGCCATTTTAATAAATAGTAAAAGATTATTAAGACACTTAAAAGTTCATATATATTCATTCAGATTTTGTTCACTTAAAGTATACTTTTATTTAATATATTAAAAGTGTATTTTGGTTAAATTATGTTTAAGTGTGTTTAAGGTACTAATTTCGAAATTGGTACAAGTGTATTTTTAGTATACTTCAGATATACTTATAGGTAGTACACTTAATAATTAGCATACTTAAAGTGTACTTTCACAAATGAAAGTATGTTTGAAGTATACTAAAGTATACTTTTTTTTACCTGGGATGCTCTAATCTTTCACAAACTAATTAGACGAAACAACCAATCAAAAGGCTCCACGCAACAGGCTCAAGCATAATACAACCACAGATGCCTATTTCTTTCAAACAGCAGAGCAAAAAGTCTAACTTTTGTCAAAACAAAACATTCTGTAGCAAGTTCTAAAAATATACATATGGCTCCTACACTGGTAAATAAAAAAGTAAAAAAAAAAGTATACTTTAGTATGCTTTAAGTGAACAAAATCTGAATTAATATATTTGAACTTTTAAGTGCCTTAATAATCTTTTACTAATTATTAAAATTGCATACCATAAAAAAAGGATAATCATGATGTAATTTTTAAGAAAGTACCCAATCAATTTTCAGATGTGTGATGAAAAAACCTTATAATCAATGGCATTAGCTCCAGTTCACACTCCAGACCAGATGGTGGCGGTATTGCACATTTTCATTTATTTAAAAAACGCCACAGAGAAGAAAAAACTTGAAGCAGGGAAGATAACAGACGCTGTTCAAATTCGCCATTTTTACTCGCATAATATTGCCTCAAAAGTAGAGAGGGCCTTGACAATAGTTATTAATTTTGTTAAATTCAAGCTTGTGACGTCCTAGTCCGAGTTAGACGACAACACACCTGGACAACAACCGATGGAAATGAAATGTGTGTCACAAAAGGAGCCGGGTGGACGAAGGTTGGTAAGTGTTGTTAGCTGGTGGTAAGTTTGCTTATTAATTGTCTTCATTTATTTATAATCAGTGCAGTAAAGTTATATAACTTATGTTGGTTTCTTAAATAATTATTTTATCAATTTTATTCTGACTAATTTCTCTATTGTTCTTTTTTGTAGGTTTCTGTAAGGTGCAGTGAACCGGAATGTTCTGTCATTGATCCTCACTCATGTTATAGTCACACTTAAATTTTCATGTTCATGTGTTCACTTTTGATGTGTAAACTGATAATTCATGTAAAGTTCATAAAGTTGTGAGTAAAATTAGACAATTTTAAAATGCCTGTAATAAAAAATATTTGAATTACTTTGGGCATCTTGTGTAATTAATCTTTCCATGTAATTTTAGCCTAAAACGATGTAAGTACAGTAGTGTAGTTATGCATGTCTTTTACAAAATAGGTACGTAGGAATAAAGACTTTCATGAATAATTCAAGTTGTAATTTATTATCAATAGCAGGAAATAAAAAACAACAATTAATTTGAATAAATTACTAAATTAGTATATTTAAAATATATTTGAAGTATATTATATATATATATATATATATATATATATATATATATATATATATATATATATAGAGAGAGAGAGAGATATTTTGTATAACTTTGAGACATAATTATTGTTGGGTAAATTGTATTATCAACTATTTGTTGTGCCTTTATTTTCTTAATTTAGGTACTCTTATGTACTCTTATTAGTTTAGTTCATTTTAAGAACATGTTTCTGTATTGATAATCATTATGATTTCCTTTCTCAGATGGCCTCTGAAGAAGAGCAGTGACAGCAGCTCTTCACAAAACGCCCTGTTTTGACCTCTTAGATTGTGATTGTTAGTGATAATCTTGGCGCTGTAACTGTGTGAAAGTGTTCTTCCCCCTCCCTTTAGAGTTACAGGCTCTCTGTGATTAGGGATCCTAAACACAATAAAAAGAGAGGGGCAGGCAAATGTGCTTTCAGAGCAGTAGGAGATTTGTAACTGAAAGCTCATCTCTGTCTGTTCTCCTCACAAGTATTCAGAATCTAACTCTCTTGTCTTTCATGTGTTATTTGCTGTGTTTAATAGGTGTCAACTCTGACAATTATATAATTAATAATGACAATAATATAATTATATCAAAATGTAATAATAAAGCTCTGAAATGTGAAATTAACGAAGTATACTTTAAGTACACTAAGTATACTTGAAGTTGTTCCAAAAAGTAGGTGTAATATACTAAAGTATACTATTAGTTGTATTTTTACACAATTTAAATACTATTTAAGTATACTAAGTACAAAAAAAGTTGTTCCAAAATAGCACATTCTAAGTACATTGCTAAAAGTATACTAAAGCATACTTTTTTTTACCAGGGTACAATGCATTGAAATATGTAGTTGTAACATGATGCAATGTAGAATTGCATAAAATATGAATACTTATATAAGTCACTGTACATTAGAGAACATGAACCAGTAGCTCGTTCACAAGGCAATGGCAAAGTAACACTGAAGACCTGGAGATCATTTTGCAAACAGAATAATTTCTATAAATTGAAGGAATTATAAAATTCTATAAATTCATTCATCCATCCATCCATCCATCCATTTTCTTCCGCTTATCCGGGGTCGGGTCGCGGGGGCAGCAGCTTCAGAAGGGAGGCCCAGACTTTCCTCTCCCCAAATTTAGTTTATAGAAATTATTCTATTAATTAAACCTTTACTAAAGTTAAAGAGTTGAGTGTGTAGAGATTATCAAAGAAACTGGAAACATCCCAGGTACTTCCAGGTGTTGAATCTAACCGCTGCGATAGAGGTAGGCAGCTTTGTGTCTTAGGATAATATCCTCGTCTGGAACATCATAAATGAAAAACATTTTCCCTTTTCACACTGTGTTATTTTCATCTAAGTAAAAATTATAGTCTCTCAGTGCTATGTAAAGCCAATTTTAAAACAATAAAAGTTAAAACAATATTTTGCAACATGTAAATTAAGTCCATTGTTAGTTTTGTGTAAGCTAGATCCATTAAACATTTGAGATGAGATATCACCATAAATCCAGTCTGTTTGTCAATATGGAAATATTACTGAATCTGAATAATTTAGGCTAAATTAAACATTTTGCTAAACTTTTTCCTGAAATGTCACTCTATACGAGAGTAAAAGACATTTCTAATTTATTCCAAACAGCAGATACAAAGAGACATTGCTTTGACCTCTTCAAATTAATATTTAGATTCACCCAGATTGCTTTATAAAGAAAAATGAAGATCTTTGATGAGGAAATTACATTTTGTCTAAAATGTATTTTGAGTTAAATTCCAAAATGCAACAAATTAACCCAAAAATCTTTGCTATAATTATTGTTTGCCCCATAGGCATTTTCCCTCACTAATGTCCCAATAACAATTTTACTATTTTAACATCACTCAATAGCTGTCATAATGGGGAAAAAAGCAATCATGAAAGACAGTAAATTTTGATTTCATGCAAGATCTGCAGTGTTTGTATGAACAGGGGACAATAAAATTATTCACTTTATTGCCCCAATGGGAATGTGACATAATGGTTTGTAATATTACTGTACATTCTCACTAGTGAGCCTTTAAAGCTACTAAAATAGTGACCTGAAAACACTTATAAGGACCTACATATAAGTGTGTTTGGTTTTCATATTTCAACAACATATAGAAATCATTTAGTTTTGAATTTATGCCATAAAATTAGAGATTACAATTTGGGCTTATTTTAAATCTGCTTTAATTCTTGCCTCAAATAGTACGGGTGCACCAATTGCACTTTTCTGGCTGATCTCTGATTACCAATCTTATAAAAATCCTAACTTACCAATTCCATTTTCTGAAATGTTGCTCAATATATCAAGAAAGTTGCTGTATTGGCAAAAATGGGGTGACTATTTTTAACTTTAAATGTGCAGACATGACCTGGTCACCCAGTTTGTCAGTCAAACCTCTCTCACGAGAGAAAAGAAAAGCACATTGGTTGATTTGTATACCTTTGCCGCGGTTGATAACATCAGTGGATAAGATCGGAGTCACATGTAAAAATCGGTCAATCACAGAGCTTCTGAAATTTAAAAAATCGGTACCAATAAATCAGTGTACCCCTATCAAATAGTGATTGCATACTCAGTATAGAGTGATGCATGTGTAATTCATTGACAGTAAATATTGCACTAGTACCAATATTGGAAAAAATGATGATTGCAAGCATTTAAAGTTAGTTGTATAAAGCTTTTAATGGTTTAGGTACACTTAAGAGATGGTGACAGCCTGGTGGACCCAATTTTATTTTTTGTCATGGAGTACAAAATTCTGGACGGGGCCACTATTGGATACTTGTACAACCATATGTATACAGGACATGTGTTGGATTCCATATTTACAGAGCAGTTCTGAGTCATCGTCCAGATTTCTAGATGAATGGATCCAACGTAGGCCCTTTTCTGCACACATAGCAAACAATTGTAGCTATCATGGTTAACATCATAGAAACCTGCAAAATCTAAGAGGTGCAGGTTAGGAAGTTACACAATAAAAAAATAACAGCAATATTTCTGGTTTATAGCCTGTGATAGAGAAAAGAAATGAGTGTTTGAAAATGGCTTAATTTGTAAACCTATACTAACTACAATTAGATGCTCAGAATCTGATAAACCTACCTTTGCTGACACTGAAATGCTGTGGATATTCATAAGTACGCAATTCCTATACTAGAGCCTAAATGATAACTTAAAAGTGAGCGTAAGCACATCCATTTATTTTACATATTAGTGAAATAAAGTCATTTCATGCAGAAATTGCATATCATTTAACCTTATCCGGTTGTCTAAATGGTTTCAGTGAGTTTACCTGCGTACAGAGGGAGATTCTTCAATATATTTTCCTTCAGCTGACCAACAGTCATTGTCTGCTGCTCTGTTTTGGGGAGATCAATCAGGACTGTCTTCAATGCAGGAGTCTTCACCACAATCTGATAGATCATTCTCTAATGTTTTCAGGGCTCCAGCAGGAGCAGCTGATGTCAGGCAGGAGCAAATTATGTTCTCAATATTAGTGTTTTGGCTTAGAAACTTTTGCAACTTTCAGCAACCTGAATAAGAAAACATAAAACATAATGGTATTACAAACCTTAAATTCTTATTTAAAAATAACAATTAATATTTTCTTTCACTAGAACAAAAGTGGAAACCAGAAAATAAAATATACAAATGTTCATATTATTTATATGCTTTGTGTGATGTTAAACTTATCTGACAAAGATGCTACTTCACAACTTTATAAATGATTTGTGTAAAGGAGAAATATATTAACCTACCGTCAGATTAAATTCCTGTTAGTAGTTTGTAAGGATTTGTCCAGTTTCAATGACTCTCTCTAGCATTACTTTGCTGGTCTGGTGAGGTAAGATGTCTGAACAGTTTCTCTTTCTGTTTTGGTCATTGGTCATATGCTGCATTCATGGTGTGCCAAAATAAAAACACGAATCCATTTAAATGCAGCATTTAAGTTGAAGAAATATAGATAGAAGCTTATAGCAAAATAAAGCAATGCTGCATTTTTGACCCTCGAAAGGACATTTTTTAGTGGCACAACTTAAGGTACTAGTAGTACGCAACTGCTTTTTACATATTTGTTAGAACTGTCACTTTGCCCTGACAGTGTAATAGCTCTGATAATTCATACATAATGTTGATACAGCCCCAGCACTGACATCACAGCCTGATTGCTTACTACTAAAAATCAGTAAGACCATCTGTATGAATCCATAGTGCGCATCTGGCATGGTTCCATCATTGTGGGCTTGGCCACTGTCCTTTGTACCACACTTTCTGGTTGCTATAAGATTAGTACCATTTGTAAAGACACACAGTAAAACAAATAAACCAGTATTTTTGGTTTATTTAACCTGTCGGACAAAAAGTGTGGGTGTTAATTTTTTTTTAAAGTCATATTTTCAGCATGTTATTTGTTTATAACATCTCAGACTTCCAAAGTAAATATTTAATTCACAAGCTAAATATTTAGTTTGCAAACAAAATAATTAGTTTTCACATTAAATATATTTTAGGAAGCCAAATAAAGAAATATTCATGAAGGATTTGAAATACAAACCGTTAATAATCATATGAGGTAGTAATTACTTTGGACAAACTGTATCTTTAACAAATAAATAATAAAACATTAATCACAAATGACTGAAAATGTAACTTAAACCAATAATTTCACTCTGATTTATTACTCCCAGGATATTTTGCTGCAATTACTTAATTATGAAAAAAGTCATTTTCTGCACTTTGGACACCACAGAAGGACACCTTGTAGGCAATGGGTTAAATGTTTAAACATGCAATACATAAGGTTATGGTGGCTCAGGAGGGAGGAGTTCTTCCCGTAACAAGTAGGTTGGGAACATTGGCATTTGTAGTTGTAACATGATGCAATGTGGAATAGCATAAAGAATAAATGCTTATGTAAGTCATTGTACATTAGAGGACATGAACCAGTTGTTTGTTCAGAAGACAATGAAAAAGTAACAATGACTACAAGAAGATCATTTTGGAAGCAAAATTATTTTTATAAGTTCATTGAATCCCCCTCATTACTACAACCCATAATGCTTTGTGTGTGTGATGATGGCCAAACCTATGGCCACATTATTTAAGCCACTTTTACAAACGTTTAATAACTTTTAATAACTGAACACTTTATTTTCAATAAAGCATTTATTAGTTGATTTTGAAACATTTGTTCTATTTGTTAGCGCACACAATTTATATCAACTTAAAATTAATTGTCAGAGTGGGTTCCACAGAACGCACCACCATTGCATTCCAATGCACAACAAAGAAAATTTGGATTTTCTTTGTTTAGATAAGGAGGAAGATCTATTTCCCAGTGTGTTTCACAGCATGTTTTTGTAAACCTATTGCACAGTGAATGAGAAGGAGTGTGTCACATTGGTCTGACTCTTTAGCGTTGTCATCTCCAAGTAGATTCTGAACAAGAGAAGAGATTATAGAAGCACTGAGGGTTGAGAAAAGGTTCATTAAATCATCAACTGACAAGACTGGGATTCAAGCTCAGAAACTTCTCATTACATGGCAACAGTGCCATGTAATGAGAGTGGCTGTGCCACTGTACAGTCCACTCTTATCTAATTAAAAAAATAAAATTACAAAGTTATAAAGAAAAAACTGCAAAGTCAACAACTGAACAAACTTTACGTTTTGATCACCAAAATCATACACATCAAATATTTTGGTCAATGTTTTTTTTATTATGGTTCAACAGGAACTTTAAGCAGGAGGGTTTTTAGTGTTAATTCAAAACGTTCAAAGGCATTTCAGCTGTTTCACAGTTTTCTAGAAGTTTGCTCCAGATTTGTGGTGCATAGAAGCAGAATGCCGCTTCTTCATGTTTGGTTCTGGTTCTGGGGATTGCTTTTGGATCGATCTGGTTTGCCCAGATATACAGTCTATCTGGGTAAATCCATGTAGGGTCACCATGGAAACCACGGACAAAACCATGTGGGGCTCATATTGCTGCCCACATTTATCCCACATGGGGATACATGATAAAACACAGTTTGATTTACTAACTTAAGTAATCTTATTCTAGAAAAAAAGTAAGAAAAAATCTGTTAATTCAACACTTTTTTTATCATTTTCCCACCACAAGTTGCTGCTTTATTTTTATATCTTTTGTAAAAGTGGATTTCAGGAATAATGACATGACTTTACACACACACACACACATTGTGGGTGTGTGTGTAAACATTAACAAAATTAATGTTTGTTCTACTTAGGCTCAATAGTTATTGAGCCTAAGTAGAACAAACATTAATTTATGCATTTTTGTTTTGATTTTTTAATTAAAATATTTTCCATCATCTTGTCCTTCACTTAGAACAAATTTTGGGCTTTATGTTGAAAAAGTTATCTGTCAACTTTTAAGCTGAAAACCTCATTTCCATTTTGTTCTACTTCTTTTTGGTTTTAATGTTTCTCTCCAGGCCTTTATCCTTTATCACATCAGTAAGATGAAAGCTGAAGGTAGAGCACAGATCAGGTAGATCTCTCTGATTTAAAAGGTTTAACTCTAGAACCCATCTAACATCTCCCAACATCTGCAATATTCACAAAGTTCCTCTGAAAAGTCACAACAAATTATCTTGCAGTTGGTATTGAATTTCAGAAAATTTCCTTCATGTTTAAATTATTTAGCAAAGAGCATTTTTAAAATCCCATTTAGCTGTTTAATACAAAATACAAGATTGTTATTAAAACCTGTACAAGTGTCTTCGCTGCTTGACTGCCTGACAACAACAAAAAACAGGAAACAACAAATACTTTTGTTTGTCACATAAAATGTTAATGAAATGCAGTAAACACTTTATGTGACAGAAGGCGAGAAATATTTAAGATGTTTTAAAGAGTTTCAAAGAGGATTAGGAGAGGTGTGGTAAATATTTCAAATAATTTATTTTGGGCCCAGAGAAAATGTTTTCTGAGTTTTAGACATCAGGTGTAAACAGTGGCGCAAAACGTGGGTATGCAGTGTATGCAACGCATAGGGGCGCAGCACCAGAGGGGGCGCCAAAACACCGTCTGGAGGGGGGGCGAGCGAGTGAGCGAGGGGGTGAACTTCGCTTCTTCTCCCTGACGTTCCTTCTCTGGGGAGGCGCTGATTTATGTTTTCGCATCCACCTGAATAATGTGCAGTTGCGCCACTGGGTGAAAATACATATTATTTACTTCTTTGAGTTTCACCCTCCTTATCACCCAGTCCATTATCTATGTCGAGAGCCTCCTCCAAGTAATGGAACAATCAGATGTATCATAGACATGTGCTGGATTCCATATTCAGACAGCAGTGATGTGTCTCCTTCCAGATGCTTGCATCCAAAGATCATGCATAGGTTCTCTTTTTCTGTAAACAAACACATCCAGAATCATAGTTAATATCACAGAAACAAATCAAACAATCCATTTCTGAAACAGCAGAACTATTCTAGTATCAGAGCTGTGATGCTGCTGTCTTTGTACATTTATTGTTTATTTCATTCATTTATTTTCGAAGGAGCTCCTTATGTAGTTTTATTATGCAACATTTTTGACTGTATTTTAAGTTTAATAAAGTCTCTTTCTGAAACTATTAGAAAACTCTGAAGTGCATTTTCTAATAATTGTTGCTATGACAACCAAGAACAGGAACACTGCAGCAGACAGGAAGTTATGTTATTAATAAAGTCAATAACATTTCCTGATTGCCCACCATTTATAAAGAAGCAATAAGTATAACAGTGTTTTAATTTAAACTTAATATAAATTAAACAGTGTAGATAGAACAATAGTTCGTTAGTACTCCATATGTGCAGGTTTGTGCCGTTGAAATTGTCGTTTGTGCAGCTTTCATTTCTGAGATATTAAAGGTTATAATTTTGGCCGATGACGGTTTAATTAGGGACTGTTAACAAATTACCGAACCAAACATTCCTGTCAAAAAAAATTTAATAAATGACTTGAATTGTAACTAACTAATTGTCAGTGCTAATTCATGCTTTTACATGAGACAAAATAGCAGCTATTAAATTTTAAAGTCCTATACATTATTTTCAATAATTTCTATATTAAATAATATAGTATTTCTACAATAGCTTCCAGGTCATGTATTGACTCAAAATCCCTTTGAAATAATTATACTAGTCTGTACAGATGAGGCACAGTCATTTGTTTTTTTTTTCCTTTTGTATATTTTTTAGCAATTTTCTTTGTCAATATTTAGTATTTTTCTTCAATAGCTTCCAAGACATGTATCCTATTGATTCAAAACCACTTTGAAATTATTTTACAAATCATTAGAGATGAGGCACACTCATTTTTTCCCCATTTTAGATTTAGATGTTTTTTCAATTTTATACGTAATTTAAATCTACAAATTAAAAAATATGATTGGTGTTTAATAGCTTAAATTTCATGTGGCCCACTGACAAGGAATAAAAAGGGTTAAATGGAATAAAAATTAATGTGCCCTACCTATCCAGGTGGTAGCATAATTTCACATTGATTTTGAGTTAATAAGACAATCATCCCCTTTTCCGCAGTCGTGTTGTGGGGTCAGCAAAGGCCCAGACTTCCCTTTCCCCAGCCACTTGTTCCTGCTTCTCCAGGGGAATCCCATGGCGTTCCCAGGCCAGCTGAGAGACATAGTCCCTCCAGCGAGTCCTGGGTCTTCCTGTGGACCTCCTCCTGGTAGGACACGCCCAAAAGACTTCACTAGGGAGGAGTCAAGGAGGCATCCGAATCTGATGCCTGACTCACCTCAGCTGGCTCCTCTCAAAGTGAAAAATCAGCGGCTCTACTCTCCCTACTGGATTACTGAGCTTCTCATCCTATCACTAAGGGAGAGCCCAGACACTTTATGAAAAGAATAATTTTGGTGGCTTGTGTTTGTGATTTTGTTCTTTCAGTCAAGACCCTTAAACCTATGCCATAGATGAAGGCAGGGATGTAGATCGACTGGCAAATAGAGACCTTTGTTTTTTAATCCAGCTGTCTCTTCACCACGACAGACTGGTCCAGTGCCCACTTTACTTCAGACACTGCGCCAATCCGTCTATTGATCTCCTGTTTTTTTTGCCCTCGTTCTTAATGTTATGGATTCTGTATTTTCCTCCATCACTTTTAGCCTTTTTCATCTGCTTAACACACTGCAACATACATAACCTTGTTTATACACAGTCCAGTCACATTAATGTGACCATCTGTCAAAAGCCAGAATAACCACCTTTCGCAGAGCGAACTGCTACGAGACGTGCAGGAAGAGAGTCACTTAGGTCCCTGAAGGTCTTCTCTGGGATGTTGAGCCATGCCGACTCTAATGCCGTGGCCAGCTGCGCTAGATTACGCGGTTGAGGATCCATGGCGCGAACAACTCGATCGAGATGGTCCCACAGATGCTCGATTGGGTTTAAGTCAGGTGAGTTTGCTGGCCAGGGGAGGACGGTAAACTCATCCTGGTGCTCTTCGAACCACGCACGTACACTGGCAGCTGTATGGCACCTCGCATTGTCCTGCTGGAAGATGCCATCATCCTGAGGAAAAACAATGCGCATGTAGGGGTGGACATGGTCCGCAAGGACAGATGCGTACTTGTATTGATCCATCGTGCCTTCCACAATAATCAGTGAACCCAGAGAATGCCAGGAAAACATTCCCCAGACCATAATGCTCCCGCCTCCAGCTTGGACCGTTCCTGCAATGGTTGCAGGGTGGTTCCTTTCAGAGGTTTCACGCCTTATACGCCAACGTCCATCTGTCCGATGGAGCATAAAACGCGATTCATCTGAAAACGCTACCTGTCGCCACTCAGTGGACGTCCAGCTGCTGTACTGGCGTGCAAATTCTAGCCTTCGTCGTCGATGAACACCAGTCAGCATAGGTGCACGAACCAGGCGTCTGCTTCGGAGGCCCAGACGCAGCAATGTTTGCTGAATAGTGGTTTGGGAGACACTTGTGGTAGCCCCTTGGTTCATTTTAGTGGTCAGTTGCTCAACGGTAGCCCGTCTATCTGCCCGAACGCATCTCCACAACCGTCGTTCGCCTCTGTCATCTATGGCCCGTGGTGCACCACATTTGCCACGTCGTTGATTTTGGACAGTCCCATTTTGCCATGCACGGTACACTTTTACCACGGCGGCACGCGAACAGTTCACAAACTCAGCCGTTTCGGAAATGCTTCCACCCTTGGCCCGAAAGCCAATGATCATGCCCTTTTGGACGTCGGATAAATCGCTTCGTTTCTGCATTACGCCAACGATTGAAATGTTTTCCGAAGCCCACACACACCCTTTATATACGCTCAACTGCACTGTGCTGCCACCTGCCTTCTGTGATTGGTTATTTAACTCTGAAGTGGAAAGTACGTGGTGGTCACATTAATGTTACTGGACTGTGTATGTGACTGCTGGCAGTCATATGTAAACAGACTGAAACTTCATTTAGGGAGGGCACTAATTGCAGAGATTAATAAAAAGCTGAACTTGATACATTCTTTGTCTCACTTGGCTTCTTGTCACTTGGCCCAACGCTGGACGGTGAATGTAACAGTAGAAGCACGATGTTTCATTTGGATAATATGTATGGATTGTGAAATTTGATTACGTTTTAGCATTAAAACTTATTTTTATATATAACCAAATCTCATTATTTACAATGAGTGGTTCTGGTCGGGTCCTGAAACTGGTTAACGGACATGGGTGGTGAACAGAGACAGAAATGAATGAACTCCTACAATGAACAAGATCCTAAAATGCTTAAACTCCTCCACTTGGGTCAGGACAATCTTCCCTGACCCAAATAAGGCCCTCTACCCTTTTCGAGCTCAAGACCATGGCCTTGGATCTGGAGGTACTGATCCTCCTCCTGGCCGCTTCACACTCGTCTGCATACTGCCCCAGTAAAGCTGTAGATCACGACCTGATGAAGCCAGAAGGGCCACATCATCTGCCAAAAGGAGAGGCGTGATACCAAGGTCACCAAAATGGATCCCTTCAAAACCCCGGTTGTGCAAAATGTGACCTCGGACAGAAAACCCCCAAATCAAAAAAACTAATCAAATTCTCTTAATATATCACATTTCAACAACAAGGCATTTCAATGAGCTTCACACCTTAAAAACACATAAATATAAAGTCATAGAACCACAGGAAACAACTGAAACATGACATTTTCTCACTACATATCAGATCGTTAATTAATGTTCCATTAATTAACGCATGGCTCTCATCTCAAGTCATACGGTGAGATGAGACTATTTCTAGTTAGAACCTCTCAACCTCACATACCAGCTCAGGCTCCCACCAGAGAAGTGACTTTCAATGCCCAGTGATAAAACGTCCATCGCCCAGGGTCAGATGGCCAAGTTCCCCTCCCTCGACCTTCTAACATCTCACATTACCCTGTTGGCTCAGTCCACAGGTGGTGAGCCCATGGGAAGGTGAACCCACTTTAGGCTGAGCCTGGCCAGGCTCCATGTGTTTTGGCACCAGATGCTTACCAAAGAGCACCAACTCCAGGCTCCAGGGTGGTGCCTTGGTGACCCCTTGGTCATGTTCTCACTAAAACCAGGAAGATAGAGCACATAAGTTTTAAAGTCCCTACACTGCCTCCTTGTAACTCAGAGGATAGAATAGAAAAAATACTGTTGTTGGTTTATAAATCACTGAATGGTCTAGCACCACAATACATTAAAGATCTGCTGTTGTATCAACTT
Organism: Poecilia picta; assembly: GCA_033032245.1. Taxonomy (NCBI): domain Eukaryota; kingdom Metazoa; phylum Chordata; class Actinopteri; order Cyprinodontiformes; family Poeciliidae; genus Poecilia; species Poecilia picta. The sequence goes on along the minus strand of JAVYJU010000030.1, from coordinate 39,557 downwards.
TCCAGACCCCTCAGGTTCTGGTTCTGCTCTGCATCCAGAACTAGAACCAAACAAGGAGAAGCAGCATTCAGCTTCCATGAACCACAAATTTGGACAAACTCCCAGAAAACTGTAAAACAGCTGAAACACTTGACATCCTTTAAATCTTGGCTAAAACCCCGCCTGTTTAGAGTTGTATTTGAAACATAATCATACACAAATTTAATGATAGCTCTTAACTTTATGTAATGTTTTGTTTATTCCATGTTGCATGACTCTGTTTTTGTGTTTTTATTATGTAAAGCACTTTGAAATGTCTTGCTGCTGAAATGTGCTGTACAGATAAAATTGGATTGATTGACCTATAGAAGCTAATTTAAAAATACCTACAAATGATAAAAACAACTCAATTTGAATATAAATGATTGTGCCTCATCTCTAATGATTTGTAAAACAATTTCAAAGTGGTTTTGAATCAATAGGATACATGTCTTGGAAGCTATTGAAGAAAAATACTAAATATTGACAAAGAAAATTGCTAAAAAAAATACAAAAGGATTAAAATGGAAAACAAATGACTGTGCCTCATCTGTACACACTAGTATAATTATTTCAAAGTGATTTTGAGTCAATACTTCACATGACCTGGAAGCTATTGTAGAAAATACTATAATATTTTGTATTAAAATTATTGCAAATAATGTATAGGACTTTAAAATTTAATAGCTGCTATTTTGTCTCATGTAAAAACATGAATTAGCACTGACAATTAGTTAGTTGGTTACAATTCAAGTCATTTATTAAAATTTATTTTGACAGGAATGTTTGGTTTGGTAATTTGTTGACAGTCCCTAATTAAACCGTCATCGGCCAAAATTATAACCTTTATTATTTCAGAAATGAAAGCTGCACAAACGACAGATTTAACGGCACAAACCTGCACAAACGAAGCACTAACGAACTAGACCACTTTGGTTTGTTTTGGAGCGATATGGGGTGATGATGACCTCTGGATGACCTAAAAAATAATTTTTAATATCTCAGAAACCAAAACTGCACAAACGGAGCACTAACCATTCAGACTATTTGCTGAATTTTTTGAGGTAGGTGGGGTGTCAGCTTCACATAGCTCAAATGGCTGTCATGTATATTGGTGTCCTTAACTAACTAACTACATAACTGTATCACTTTCATACTCATTAAATTGTTTTCTCCACAAAACATTGATTGTCCTTAATGTTTTTCTAAGTTGCAGTTATTCCACTGGGTGGCACTCTTACTCACAATGTTGAGTTACAGTAAAAATATAAATGAAAATCCAGAAAGTTTTGCTGGAAGAATTCAAATAGTAGATATTGTTGGTCCAAACATGGAGGACGCTGTACACACCTGCATTAATAGTGTAGTAAAGGCACACCGGTATTACTACAACAGTAAAAAAAAATATTGCATTGCTTAATTGTTGTACGTTTCAACTAGCAGTCCCTCGGACCCAAGAAAACACGGAGAGCTTCGACGTTTGCAGTAGATTCAAATTTACTTCTTTGGAAACCACGTTGTTGCACTGAATACACCGTGCTTCGGATACACCGTGAAAACTAAAAGAAAATAAAATACATTTTACTCAAAAGCTGTTTGACACACAACATGAATACGTTATAATAATGTGACCTTGGGTACAGCTCTAGAGCCTCTTTTTACCATATCACACAGATAAGTTTGTAAGAATGGACAGAGGCACTGCTGCAGATTACAAATAGTTTATTAAATTCACAAATTTGAGCAAAAAGCCACAATTTTTATTATGAAGTGACCACTCTAAAAATGGGAGTCTATGCTAGCCCTGGGATCCTTAAAACTGAAAAGTAGTTAAAACCCAATTAGGTAAAATTAGACTGTTTGGGGGAGGAATAATAATAAAGAAAACACAAATACAACTAAATGCACCTAAGTGTTCCCCAACAAAAGCACAGTCACACAAAAATCCCTGGTGAATAAGAAAAGAAGAAAAAACTCCCCTTCCACTAGTCTAATCTAGATAAAACAGCCTTGGACCCAGGGATAGCATAGATTCCCGTTTAAAACAAGCCAGAGGGCGACAATAGAAACTCCCTTTCCTAAACAAACGTTCTTTTAATCAACAGTAACCGTCTAAAAGTAAACTAAATAAAAAAAAATAAAATTGAAAACAAACACTGAAACAGTAGCAGGCCAACCTTCTCTAAGTGAAACCAGTACACGGCGCTCTTGACGTCACTCTCTAAAGTGCCCTTCCTCTGTATGAGTCATCAGCCTGCATCTGATCATCTCAGCGATCTACCTGCTTTTAAACGTAAATGCGGATTACCTGTCTCCCTAACAAGCCAGCTGCGCTCCGTCACAGCGTCTTCCATATGTGGGCAAGAGGAAGAGGGCGCAGCAGCACACATTCGGGGGGGACAATATGCCCCGGCTACAATCAGAATGCTACCTTAAACTTATAGAGCTCTAAATGTATACCTCGCTCCGCTGTCCAAGGGCTGCAAAGTTAATGGTAGTAAAGTCCGTGCTCTGCTACCTTTAGCATGTTCTGAAGAACGTGTGTTTAAAGTCCAGAGTCATTAAGATGAAGAATATCCTCATATCAAACCTTTCCGTTCAGTTTTCGTTGAAGAGAAAAACAGCGACAGCTGATAACGGCAACAGCTGTTTGTAACCAATAACAACCAAACAACAAAGCAAGATAGTGACAACAGAACCAGATCCTGTTCAGCATTTTTCAAAACAAAGGACTTCCTGTATTCAAACAAATCATGCCTCGCACTTAAATATATTTCAGTTCACCTTTGTAATTATATACTATCATGTTAAATTCAATTAACAATAATCATCATGCAAATATATTGAACAACATATAAACATAAAAAAATCACAACACGGGCATTTACACCTTGGATCATTCCAGGACAGTCAGCTCAATTTTGCTGAAAACACTGGCTACATTTTTAAGAAACATCACTCTATCTTTTAAGAAGACCCAGTGATCTTGGGGTTACCTAACAAACAGGGGCGGATCTAGAAAAATATTTATGGGGTGGCAAGAGGGTGGCAGGGACTTTTTCAGGGGTGGCAGTATATATATATATATATATATATATATATATATATATACATATATATATATGAAAACAATACAAAATATTGTTTTCAACTTGCTTTGTTTCGAAATCAGCTTCATGTAGCACCAAGGCTTAAATACAATTTCTTAATGTAGTATAGTTAATTATTTTCACGTCTTTCATATTCCTGCTAATTGATATGAATTACTGATACGCATATCAATTGACATGCATTGTGTCCGGAAAACCGTTTCATTCCAATACAGGACAAGGAGAAATCTGTCACAATATTAGTAGCGCCATCATTTATTATTCGATATATCTATTAAATACGACTTAAAATAAAGATTAGAAACTGATGTTTGATAAAATCTCCATGATACAAATCTATAAACAGTTTAGTTTCTGTTAGTTCTGTCAAGATACAAGAAGGGGTGAATATCTACTTATATTGGTCAATCGTTTTATTTTAAATATGCTATAGGAGTCGTAGTTTGACGAATGTTATAAATATCACCATGTTTTGAGAACACGGGGGATTAGCTCAGTTTTTGTCACTTGTTTTTAGGAATTGCAACAGTTGCAGTGAGCCACAGTAAAGGTACAATAAAGCTGATAAACAGGTGAAGAATCAAACTAGAGTGAATTACTTCTGATTGTTTGTCAAGCCAAACATCCAATTAAAGTTCCACCAAGCCACTACTGAGGCACTGGGGTCAAGTTTCTTGACATGGGCAAAACAAGGTTCAATGTCCAAACTTCTTAATTGATCTTGGTGATTGGAGATCAAACTTTCATTTGTTCTCATGCCACTCTTGTTGTGGTAAAAACCATCGGCCCCAAACCCAAATGCCTGCTGGTCCTTCAGGGCCCTGCACTTATAGAAAGTGGACTGACCCATATTACTTCCTGTCTAAATTTAGAAAATAAACAAGAAAATAAATAACACAAAAAAATAGAAATTTAAGAATAAAGTAACAAAATTCAAATTAATAAAAAAAATAAAGAAAAAAAATAACTCCAACAACTTTCATTCCGCCTTTTCTTGCTGTGTCGGCTTTATGGACCCATTGCCATGGCAACCGAGAAACAACAGCTCAAGGAGCAGACAGAGTAGAAATTACCGATCAGGGAATCAACACCAAAAAACAAACATTTCCACACAAAAAAGTATCAAAAACACTAAAACAGAAGATTCAGTCTGTTACATTATGTTGTCAGGCTTAATGTCTATATTGTGATTATTAATAAGTTTTCGTCTGAGCACAGCGGTGGTTGATTAGCTGATTTAACCAGCTGCTCTACTGACGACTTGGTGGCGGGTTGACCTGTTTTAGTGCCAAGGAACCAAAACACACCGAACTGCGCAGCTCATGTTAAGGTTATCAAAGTCAGTAGCAGGTTAACAACGGTTAGGCTAGTATAACTGACCCACTGCTCACTTGTTCAATGTTTTCTTTAATTAAAACGTTTTCCTCACCTGTTAAATCTGAAGCCCTTCTTACCATTATCTATGGTTGAATTAACTGCTAAACATCGCGTCCGTTTTTCTGATTATTTGCGTGATTGTTGTATTTTCCTGACCACCGATATTAATGACCCAATGGACAGAAATGGCGCATGTGTGACTTACGATAAATCACATAAAGTCCAGTCCAGTAATATATCCATCAATGCTGCTGGTCGCGCTCTGTCCTTCTCTCGCACTTCCCGCTACTCAGCAGTAGGTGTCAGGTTACATTGTGTTGCATTCAATGTTGTCGGGAAAAAAGAGTTTCATGCGCTTAATGTCCGATTTGCCATAACTATTTATTGGATTCATTGTCGCCAGCTGGGGTGGCAAGGCTCTCGTTTAGGGTGGCAACTGCAACCCCTGCCACCCCGCTAGATCCGCCCCTGCTAACAAGTGCAACTCATGCAAAACCTCTAGTTAGCCAGAGGTAACATTGGCTAACATTACCTCTAATGTTAGCATTTTAACAATGAGTTAAAATGTTAAAACTTAAAAATTTGACTTAAGTTTTAAGTCATCTCAAGTTTTAACTGTTGAGGGCTTTAGCTTTTCATCTCCTCGGCTGCAGACTCACAGACAATCTTTTAAGAATACTTGGAATAGCAGGAAAAACAGTAGGTAAATAGTGGTGAAACCAAAAACAACTCTATCTAAACTGTTTAGAGCATCCATCCTCTTTTTTTCGTCTGTTTGAGCTCATGAAGGCATTACTATGTTCCTCTGGTTAATATAGAACATCTATTAGAAGTCATTCATTGACAGTGCAATAATTATTCTTAGCCAAAATAAATGATAACATTTACCTGTAGCATGCTACATGTTTACTTGATGCACAAATTGTTGATATTGCGATTCTATTAATGAGTTTTATTTTATTATTTTAGAGTCAAAGAAAAATTTCCACCTTGGAAGACTAAATAGTTTAATCATATTTTTTATAGGACTCTACCATCAAAACAAAAATGTGGATTATTGCTTGTTTAACAACCCTGTTTGTCTGTGAACCTAATTAATTTGTTTGTTATTGACTTTTGCTCAATTTAATTTCTTATGTATATTTTGTAAATGGTATTTTTATTTTTGTTGATAATGTTGTTTTTCATGTCAATTCTTTTCTTCCTTCTATAATTGATGGAGATATATAGATGCTACTTATAAAGGTGTTGTTTATGTCACCTAATTAGCTCTACATCCTGAAGAAAAATATGGTATTTTAGAAGATAACTTATCTTTCACGTTGCCAGTAATAGCGAAATGAATAGTAAATAATAAAGATTTTGTGGTATTCTGGTTTAGTGACGTAATTATATTAGTTGTGCTACCACCCCCACGCCAGTAGAGGCAGTAGCAGTCCCGAAAAGATGCAACTAAGAAGCAGATTTAGAAATACACAGAAAGCTATGGAATGGGGTATATGCCACGCACTTCCGTTTTAGCACTTTTTACACACTCCCTGCTTCCGGTTCACAGGCAACTGCATTTTAATATTGGGTCCTCAGTCGCTGTAGGACTATTAATGGTGCTTAAATAATTATTCAGACATCCTGAAACGCTCCAACAACAAAGGATTTAAGCTGGATGTGTTAAAACTTCACAAAAACTTCGAAGGTAAGTTAATAAACCGTTTGTATTCACCATAATGCCTGATATGTCTGACGTAGCTAACAGGGACAAGCTTTCAAAGATGTTAAGGTTAAGTGTTTTGATTATCTGTGCAGTGTGCAATTTACATACCTATGCTTTAAATATAGATATATATCTATGTAAACATATATAGATCTATATATTGCCCAAGCTATCAGTCGAAGCTGAAGTTAGCTTCAGAATGTAGCATCTAATTCGGAAAATGGCTAAAGGGTAAATTACACTTAATTTTCACTATCTTGAGCTTTTTTTAATGTGCTGTACTTTAAAAACACCTAGACATTTCAAACCTAACTAGATTATTCTGTACTAACAGCAGAATAAATAAAACAATTGTAAAACCTTCTAATTGATTTGTGAAATTTGTAAAATGTCAATAATAGATTCCAGAACGCATTAGAGCTGAATTATTAATTTGGCATTATTTGTTGTTTTAACTTTCCGTTTTCTTTTTTTTAAATCTTTATTATAGTTGGAGTTCAGTTTGATGGCTTCCTGAAGGGAGAGATCAGCTGAACTAATATTGCCAACAACTTTTCTCCTGCTATTTTTTCTCCTTTTGTTTATATAGAAAGTATTTCTATCAGTTCCTCTTTTTCCGTTTTGAATACAGTATTTGCTTATACAGTATTTTTTTATTTTTACCTTAATGCTTACCTGGTTAGTTGAGGTGGAAATGCCAGAACCACATGGACTGAGCTGGTTAATCAGATCAACCAGAATCTTTATTTCTCATTAAAACGACTTCTTGTAATTTTAAGACATTGTTATAAAATTGCATCTTTATTCTGCTGTAACGATGACTGTATTCTTGAGATTAAAATTTCTTGTATCCTGACCGTAATGCTCCCTTATACAACTCACAGAACAGATGATTGAAATAAAGGCACTTTTGAAAATATTTTCTGTGATTTTATTATAGAAATTGAAGACGGGAGGAATCGATTAAAATCAAACCTGGTATGAAAAAAAAATCTTGCAAGTCATATCATCCAGCCTTATTCAGTATATTAAATTATATAACAATATTCACATTTCTTTGCTGGCATTACCTTAATGTGTTGCATTTTAACATCTCACTTGAATTCCTGATCTACATGCAAATTCTTGATATAATGTAAACAGAGAGAAGGGGAAAAAGGTTTGTGAAATGTAAAGATAAAATTTTATTGTCGGTACAAACAGGATAGAAAAATGAACAGTGAATATATAACATACTTCCTAGCAGCTAATCAAGACATCAGACTTGTTTGCCTTTACTGGTGATGAAAACTCGTCACTCTGGAGGAGAGGAAGAGGCTCAACCCCGTCCAGGATGTCTGCAGTGTCAGGGTAGCCAACAAAGTCTGCAGGTAGATTTTTGCATATCTGGTGCTTTGGTTTCCAGATCATAGTTTAACCAAGTACTGTAAAAAAAAAAAAAAAAAAAGTTAGTCCACGTGACGATCTGGCAGATGGTGGACTGATGGACGCCATCAGCAGGTCCAGGTGGTTGGATCCAATGGAAAGGTAATCAGCACAACGATCATGGCTCAGAAACACATCACGAAGTGCTGTGATGCAAACCTGAAAAATTAACAAAAAAAACTAAATGTCCATATTTAGCTGTACAACATAATCAAAACTAATAAATCATCAGCTCTTTTTGAGAGTTTTGCTTGAAAATAAATTGATATCTCAGGAAATTCAATGTTTAAGTGAAATGGTTCTGGTGTCACAAAGAAACTGCAAAAAATGTTTCAGAGGTGTAATATCACTGAAGTTGCTGAGTAAGAGTGACTAAAATACTACTTAGAAAATGCATGTTAAAATCTGAATACTCTTGAAAGTGTGCAGCTAAAATTAATTTAAACTACTAGCAGGTAAAGCACGGTGTCCGCCTAATATCTGTACCAACACTAAGACAAAAATGATGCATATAAGAGCCATTGGTTTATAAAAATCGAAGCAAACCTAAATTTACCCTTTTAAAAACAAAGAGCAGCAGGAGGATGTAGCTTTATAACCTCATTTTCTAAGCAGAATCTCAGAGGGAAAAAAGAGAAATTACGTTGTGTAACGCAAGAACAGTGGAAAATTCACTCTAACGTGGATAATAAGTATGAAACATCAAAGGTAGACGTCATATTTTCGGGATTCAGGAAATACGTGATTTGTACCGTTTGTTCTGTGGTTTTTTATGTGAAGCGATGGTTATGGACCTTAATCTGACTGACGGGTTGATCGTTGCTGCTCTCCGCTGTTCTTAAACTAACTGCTCGGTATCGGAGGGGCTCGTCGATCCGACTGCACGTTAAATATATTTTATATAATTGTCACATTAAAAAAGCTAAGTAGCTCCTTAAAAATAATTTCATACTCCGTATAACACAAACCCATATATCAACACACGTACTGACTTACCTTGTGCCGAATCGCTGCCTCTGTTCTCAGCCTGTTCCCGTTGCAGTGAATTTCCTCCGGCATTATTTTCCTCCAACAAGTTATTCCAGTAAACGAAGCTCGTACAGCTTCCTTTTTATCCTCCGTTTAACATTTCTGACGCTGGATCTTCCATATCCTTAAGCTTTGAAATAGCAGCAGCTACAAACCGGGTGTTAGCCGTAGTGGTGTTAGCTGTAGTGGCTACGTTTTGGCTACAGTCCGCTGTCGCCTTGAAATCAGCAGGAAAATGAAAAACTAAGCACTGGATGGTACCGACTAATTACTGGACACAACAGCTCACCAAAAAACTCGATTGTTGTACCAGCAGCTCATAGATATTGTTTTACGTCTTTTTCATGGTACAGAAATTGCAGCTTCGGCTGAAAACAATAGGAAAAAGCAGGAACAGGAAATGATTTGGGTGATACAAATTCAAACGGAAATACGTCACCACCTCTCATGGCATATACCCCATTTGTTCAAAGCTGTGAGCTGCGCTGAAGTAAATAAAAAAGAGAAGTTGAAATACATGCTGAGAGTGAAACTCCTTCCTACAGATGAAGCTATGTCACAGATTTAAAAAGAAAATTTAAACGGGAGAACGCGGATAATATAGGAAATAGCGCCCCCTTCACTTCTGGAGTGCAATGGTCCTATTTCCAAATAAGGTAAGAGACTGACAGTGGTCCGTCCCCGCCCCTTTCTGTTTGCTGCAACGAGGTGTACTTGGGTGTACTTGGTTATCTTTTTTTCACCTGGGAAAATCAATGTGTTAAAATGTTTTAGAAAATTTTAGTAATCTGTTATATTTGAAATTGGAAGTTAAGGGGTTTTCATTGTTTTAAAGTCAATTGTAAATACACAGAAATGTAAAAGAGTGAAATTTGGCAGATAAAACACTATCCTTCCTAGCTGCATACTTTATTAATACCAAGGAGGAAGGAGTCCAAAAAGCTTTCTTTATACAGTAAATTCACTAAGCGGCGGATAGCTGCTAAATACTATTAGCCCATTAGGTGGCGCACTGACTCACAATGCTAAATTACTGTAAACAGTGTAATTCCAAGAAGAGAAGCAATGTTTTTCGTCTCAACATCATTCTCATCATGTGAAAGTACAATTAGTTTTCAGAAATTGTTTACTCTGTATGTAGGCATACTGCCCATTTGGGTTAATCGTTTTGTGTGCTGACAGATGAAGAATATGCATTAACTTGCATTTATCAACCTGATTTAATAATAATGTTGCTGTTGTTAATAATAAAAAAGTATGAAGTAATTTACTTGGATTAAACCAATAATGATCATGTCTGATGACTTGGAGGCTCCTTCCAAAAGGTCCATCTTGTATCTTAATGCACATTGGAAATGTTGCAGAGTGAAAGTTACGTCACAATTCCTTTTACCTGGTTTATAATAAACCAGATCAGCACTCTGGGAGGTTGGGCCTGGTGAATCTGGAAAGTACCTGGAAGTTCTTTCAGGTTATTTACTGCCATGTGATCTTGACAAAAACCTTATCAATGTATTATAAACTGGGGAACATTTAGGGAAAACCCTATTTATGAGGGAAGATTAAAGTCATTTCATTTTAATTATTCCAGCTCTTATTTCCCGACAGGATTAAAGGAATTTTATCTTCTCGTTAGCTGCTGCCTTTATCCCAAAACCCCAATCCTGAATTAAATAATGTTTTAAAAGATTTACTTAATATTTTATGTTATCATCTCTCATAGAAAGAAATGTTGTCATTTTCTACCAGAAAGGACATGTTTTTGGCAGCATGATCCAAAATATCAACACACACTTATAAAACTGATGATGCTTTCATGCTTTTACAAGATAAAGTATTTACATTCTTGTGTAAATTTAGGTTCAGACATGTGACCTTTCACATGACTTTCTACACCTTCTTCATTTATTTAGAGTTTTATTTGATTTTGTGAAATGTGTGTTATCTTGTAAAAAAAATGGGAAGCTGCATATTCCAAATAAGTAACAAACGGATCAAAAAATGGCAGGCAAAATGCAATATTCATTCACTTTTTTGTTTTCATTTTTAAGCCACGCCTTTAACAAAAATGAAAGCAAGCAAATGTCATCTTATATAAAAGCGCTTCAGTCACTTAAGTGACATTACAGCTTTAATTCCGGAGTAGAGTTTTCCTTCATCGAAAGAAGAAACCATGGTGTGCGAGGTCATCGTCTGCTTTGAACAGAACAGGAAAATGCCGTTCGGTGTGTGTGAACAAGAAAAGGATCTGGCCATCACTCCTGTGCAGCGTTTGAAAGACAAAATACAGGAGCGACGCCCTGAGATTGGTAAATACACCTGCTGAGAAATTATCTTTTCAAATTTATTGAGGAGCAGATGACGAGATTTGATTTAAAAAGTCGATTTACAGTTTTTTAAATCCATAATTATCACTTGTGAGACATATAGATGCTATTTGTTCTAAACCATTTAAAACAATAGGGTTTGTCTGATGGGATCACAGGCTGTATGAATAACTTGAGCTGTTATTTCGATATGAACGATTTTATTTATTTCAGGTTTTATTTTCATAGGAAACAAAATCCACTCTTGTTTGTTTTGGACATCGTCTTACTGTGTCTTTCGGTTTTGTTTTGCGCAAAGGTCCGTCTTTAAAATGATTTATTTCATTTTAAATGTTCACTAATATGTGCGCATGTGATTCCTTGCAGAAAAGGACAGGATGGGTCTGATCTACAAAACCCAAACCATGGAAGAAACCCGCCCATTGGCTGATTACGGGATCAAGCACAAGTCTGAGGTCCACGCGGTGATTCGCTGTGACGGAGGCCTGGAGCTGATCGTCCTGGACTGAGCTCCACTCTGACCCTCTCACTCAAAACTGGACATCTATCTGCTTTTGATGTCCAGTTTTGGACATCATATTCTTCTGTTTCTTAAGCATTATTGTTGGTTTTCACCCCAAATCCATTAGACAAAAACCTCAAAATGTCATAAATTCAAATATGATCTAAGCACTCCTGCAAGCAATCATTTGTCCCTTTATTTTTATTTATTTATAATCATTTGTAATGATTGAATTCTTTGTTTTTGTTATTGTTCTTGGTTATGTATGTTTTTATCTGTCCAACTGAATCCTTGTTCAATTGTTTTCTAAAAGCTGTTTGAAATAAAATATTTAATATTTGATCTGATATACCTAATTCTCTTATTCTATTAAATCAATAATTGCTGAGGTTTGGGATTTTTTTTCACTCGTATTTATTGAAGGTACGTCAATTTAATCAAATGATCAATTGCCAATTAATTTGACAACATAAATACTGATACATGCATCACAAAAGTAATGAGAGGATATGGAAATAACTGTAAATTGCTCTTAAATTGAATAATTGCTGTTTGCACTTTTAGTTTGCCTGCATGTTTGATGGTAAAAAAAATTGAAGTACCAAATATTTTGATCTTTGTGTGAATCGACTTCATTTGTTTGCCTGTCATTCTGCTGCAGTTGCACAGAAATATCCGTATTATAGGACAATAAAGGATATTTTTATTCTATACTAATGGTAATCAGATTATTCATTCTTCTTAATAATCTGTAAATTATTCACACCAGTTAGTTTTTATGAAGTTAAGGCGCGAACAATAAAAAACTACAACCTAATCTCTATCCTTTACATGGTCGTGATTTTCACGGTCGTTCATTATGCATCCATCATCCACCTGCTCTTTTTTCCATGTAGGCGTATCTTCAGCGAACAGCTGCAAACGAAAGTCACATGACTTGTAAAGAACCGTGGTTGAAATCGAAAGTTTCTTTCAAATAGACCAAGTTTCAATATAAAGCTGACTGTTCTGCATCGCAGCAGAATTCAAGAGACCTTTCAAAATGAACTCTAAAACTAAGCGCTACAACCTGAGCGACTCTACAATCCGATTTGTGGAAGAAGAGGATCAGTTCGACTGTGAGTGGCTCGTTTCGTTTCATCAGCGCTTTAATTTTGTATTAGTTTTCTCTGTATTTGTATTTACAGCATATAGTTTGTATTTAAACGTACCGGATGATCTCATTGGATGTTTCTGCAGTTCTGTGTGAAGGTTTTGATTCCCCAAGAGCCCGGATGTCCTGCGGACATGTGGTGACCCCGATGTCTCTCACCAAGTGGTGCCAGCAGTTGCTCAAACAGGTGGGATATGATTCAAATATAATCTTATTCAAAATAGAAAATAGAACAAAAAAGAGAATTGCAAAATAGTTTTGTGGAAGTACTCTTATTCTGAGTCAGATGAAAAGTAATGAGGTGATCGGTTTCATGTGGTGTTTATTTTTCAGATTATTTCCACAACAGAAAGGTGCTGACAGCTATAGTTTTGTGGTCATTAAAAGCTTTTTTATAAAACAAAATAAACAACAAAAAGACGTTGTTTTCCACAAATATTAAAATCCTGAATAAAATTTATCTTCTTTTTGTCCTATTTCTTTTATTTGAGTTATAGATACCTGACTTCAAATGTTCAGAAACAGAGAATCATCAAAAACAAAACCTGTGCAAATAAGTCTTTTAACCACAATATACTCACGTGTTTAGGAATAAGTCTGTAATTTCAATGGAAAGCATAATAATTTTTGCTTTTAAATGTAAAATATTTTATTCCATTTCTTTTACTCTTAATTTTTAAAATAAAAGGATGTTTGTTGTTTCTGCTGCTTTTAGTTGATTTACCTTTGACAGATTCACTGTATATTTTTTAAAACTAACTTCCCACAAACAAGTTATTAACTGTGATATTTTGAGTTAGAGATATTTCTGTGTTGACATAGCTCTTTTTTAACAGTGTACAATGTTGGGAGAATATTGGTTAAAAGGGAGTAAGGAACCTACCTAGATTGTTAAATGTGTCTATTTTTTTACCTTTAATCCTGATCATTTCTGTGATTGTTTAAATAAAGGGAAAATCCAGGTTTGTGTGCGGTCAGTCTGGCTGTAATGCTGAGTGGCCTTATCAGGAGGTTTGCAAAATGGCCCTGCTGACCCCTGAAGAAATGAAGAACTTTGAGACGACGATGGCCCTGAATGCTGCTGCTGGAAATCCTAACACAAAGTTTGTAAGTATTTCATTAACGACGTAATGATAACTGCACACAGGCTTGAGTCTGACTCAAATCCTTCTTTTCTCTCTCTCATCACTCCTGACAGTGTCCAGGCTGCATGACTCCTGTAACCAGAGGGAGCAGCTCAAACCTCTGTGTCTGCTGCCATGTGTGTTCAGCAAAGACCGGACGCAGCTTTGGGTTCTGCTGGCAGTGTCTGAGGGAGTGGAAAGGTCAACAGCCTCGATCAGACCGCTGCGAAAACGACAACTGCCACAATTCTGCCCTGAAGACGCTGAGAGAGTGTCCAGAAGTCCAAATTCAGCTAAACGAAGGAATCAAAGGCTGTCCGTCGGTCCGTGCCTGTCCCACCTGTGGCTCACTGATCCAGCACACTGGCACAGGATGCAAAAATATGAAATGTCCACGATGTAAGATGTCGTTTTGTTTTGGCTGCCTAAAGACTGGTAACTGTTTTGGACTTTGCCCCAGTGGCATTGCTCCTAGGCAGACGTCTATTCCTGTGTGGGATGGACGTCTGTTCCACACAGGAAGAGATGTCAATCCTTGTCTCTATAGTGATAGAGACAGGATTAACTGTGTGCTATGTTAATTAAGAGACATCTATTTTATTCTATGTCCATGATGTGATGTATTCATGACGAGCTCCCACTGTTTATTTAACTGCTTCTTGCTAGTCAAATCTTTAAAATCCAACTTTTGCAACAATTTGAGCAGTCTTTGTACTCTGCTTATCACAGTCGTTTCCAAATAAATCTTGTCATGTTGTGAAATGTATGATTATGAAACTACAATAGATTAAACGCCTATCAAAGAAAGTCCACAAGAATATATAGCTTTTGTGCTGTTTGATGTCTCTATTATTGTATTTGCATCAAATAATCCTTTCATATTGTGTGGCAGTTTGAATAATTAGACAGTGTTTAAAGAACCAGAACACATAATGTATCCAGGAGATCAGCCACAACTGTTGACCTTTGAACCAAAAAAACTTCAGACATCCCTTACATGGGTAAAGGGGAAAAACAACTGGAATATTATTCAGTGGCTTAAAGTCTTGTTTTCACATGAAGCAAATTTTGCATTTCAGTTGGAAATCAAGGTGCCGGAGTGAGGAACTCGACAAGTTTCTTGACCTAAACCTGATAGAGAATTTAAATGATCAGAAAACTGCTGGAAACATCAACAACTTGGTAATCAGTTTGATAAATTGTGACAATCAACATGTTTATCATTAATTGTCCTTGAGACATTTGTTTAATATAAGTTACACCAAACCAGTCAAAAAGGTAAGAAGAAACAGCCACATCACTGAGCAGGGAAAGAGATTTTAACAAGGTGGAGTGAGATTATATTGTCTTTACTCAGATTAATTAAACTAATCAGATGAATTAGCACCGACTCCACCGTCTCCCCTAAACCTGCGTTTCTTCTTCCTACTGGCAATAGCTAATGATGTGCAAGGAAACATAATCATCACCTGACGTTTAATTTGAACAACTGAAGAAGACAGGATGCCTCCACGTTTTTAATGTTATTTATGTCAAACTCTGACTCTTCTGATATGAAGGTCACTTGAGCAAACAGGCAACATTCTTCAGATCTGTCAGTGTTTAATTTTTGAGAACCAAAACAGTAAACTGTAGTCAAAACTTCCTGACTGTAGTAAAACCTCCATGTGGTTTTCTGCTGCTGTCGCCTATCTGCCTAAACATCTAGTCCTGTCTGAGACGATGTTCTGCACAAATGTTATGTGAGCTACTGCTTAATTTTTTTTAATCTAAACCCAGTCTGTGCACTCTCTTTTGACATCTTCAAGGCTTTTTTATCCACAGCTGCTGTTCTCTTATTTGAACTCATTTTCTCTAAACAGAGAATGCAGAGTGCATGAAAACCTCAGTAGTTTCTGAAATACTCTTCCCAGTCATTCTGGCATCAAGAAGCTATGATCCAAGGAATAATAACTTAAAATATCTCTTTTCATTCTGATGCCGACTTTGAACGTTATCAGTTTACCTTAAATCCACCCAGGTGAGTGTTTCATAGAAAGCTGCAGCCACATTATTGATTGACTCTTCAGTAGGAAAATAACAGAAACTAAACATTATGAGTCAAGTATTGTAGGTACTTTCCAGCTCTACACTCAGTTTTGTTTCATTTTATTTGTTGAAAACCTGAAGCCAACATTGTTTTATTTAGTGACACCTGGATTCCCCTAAGCTCACATTTTGACCTTTCTACCAGTTATGAGACACCAAGCATAAGTGAAACTTTTGTATATTGTTCTTTTTTTTATGAATGAAATGTTCTAGTTGCAAAGTGAAAGAGAAAGCAGCTGTTTTCTGACTCCCTCACTCTGCGGTCATGGGGGTGTCTCTTACTGTCGTTTTATTTTAGCAGGTGACTCAGCAACAGAAACCGTTTCTGCGACGGCAAGGTGAAGAAGAACTGCATCATTGGAATCGCTAGTGACTCAGGATGAACCAAAGTAAGGGCCACATCCTGAGTTTCCAATAATTATGTAATTGAGTTTCTCTGTTATTATTGTAAGAATCTTCTGTAACAAAACGTCCCACAGACATCAAGTACCATGGGTTGAGAAACCAAGGAGCAACAGATTCCCTGAATAGCATTCTGCAGGTTCTGTTTATGACAAGAGAGTTCAGAGAGGCTGTAGAAAGGTTAGTGTGTTTAATTTATTAACCTTTGTTTTCCAAAGAGAAATCATATTTAGATTAAAAACTTCATTGGCAGCAGTACTGAGAAGTTACAGAACATTCACAGCAAAAATAGAAATAGGTATCACCATCATAAAGAAAATGATTAAAATATTCTTCAGTTAAAACATTTACAGACAGATGATTCCTTCCCAAGATTAGTAAGAAGAATCTTAAAACCATAAAGAGACAACGGCACATTTAGTTTCATGTATTTCTGCAACCAATCCTAAGATGGAGCAGAAAACTAAAAATATTCATTTCCAAGTTCAGTTTGGACTTTAGATACTGAAAGTAAAGTATCCTTTGGTGGACTTACTATTTCATATAGTGCCAACAAGTATGATGGAAGAAGTCATAGTACTCTGTAGTAATAACTGAAAGATCCTTACTTACAGATAAATCAAATGTTTGTTGTAGGAAATGTTTGATGTTTTGTTCAACATAACGTCTGAACCTCTGACAATATCCTGTTAACAGATGTCCAAAAGAAAAGGGAGACATTAATGTTCAACTGAATGTGTTGTTTGAAGGTTTAAAAAGAAACACTGCAGAAAGCACAAAAGTTACAGAGAAGATGGAAATTAAAAACTTTTTTTTAATTAAAAAGAGGGACTTTCTTTGTAAGTGGGATGTCAAGATGGCAGCTTCAGCATAAATATTGACAAGTTGTAGAAGAAACATGTATGAACAATTATAATAAATATAGACAATATGAAAACACATAATTTATGTATCATTTTTCTTCATTCTTCCAGTGTTTGAACAGCAGGATGCTGGTCAGTACCTTGACAAGATTTTATTTGATGTCAGTGATGAAGCATCAAAGGTAAATTATTCATGACATCATTTTGGGAACCGTACAAAACATAAATGCTGTTAGATTTTAAATCAAATTGTATTTTTCAGATATTCGAAGGAGAGCTGGTTCACAGGACTGTTTGTGGTGAATGTGGCTCACACACTGATGACAATGTGCCATTTTTCTTTCTTTCTCTCCCACTGATGGATTCTAGTAATGGAAACTACAGTGTGGTAAGAAATAACCTGCATGATGGAAACCATTTTATGTGCCAGACCAAACTCTGCTCATAAAAGTCATCTGTAATAGACAATGATTTATGATTATTGCTTAAATTATTGCTTAAATTATTGCAGAAACCATTTTGGTAAAATGCTGGAAAGTACCTGGTGAAGGTTTGTGCAATAACACAAAATGTGTTTCCAGGAGGACGGGATTCAGGAGTTTTAAAGGATGTAGAGTTTTATGGAGAAGACCAGCTTTACCAATACTTTCTAATACATATTTCAGGTTCCCAAGATGAAGAACAAAGTGGAGAAGAAGAAAAGGCTGAAGAAGAAGGACAGGCAGAAACAGAAAGACAGGCTGAAGAAGAAGGACAGACAAACCAGAGAGATGATGACCCGGATGAAAACCGTAGTCTGATTGTTAAAGAGGACCAGAGCACAGAGAGTATCGGTTGGAATCTGTGGTCACGTTTGCAATCATTTCATAAATGCTGTCACCAAGCTGAAGAACAGGGTATTTTTCTGGTTTAAAAAAAACATATAGTAAAATTATCTCAGCCATTCCTCTGCCCCCCAAAATTTCAAAAATACTTTCTGCATGGACCTTTCTCCATCATAGATGTATCAGATTTCACCCATGCTCTACACAAAACAGAAAGTCGGCCATCTTAGATTGAATTTTATCTCTGCGTGTCTTTGTTGATGTTTACATGTTTTGTTGTTGAACTTCATTCACCTGTCAGACTCCCTCTTTGGTTTAATGTTGATCAGTTTTTCTTTCACTAAGAATCTGTCACTGTCTCCATCCATCCACTAGGCGGCGCTGTTCATTACAATTTCAGCAGGATAACAGTTGAAAGATACATTTTCAGAATGGAAAGGAAATGTTTGAAATGCAAGTCTGAACCATGGTTGATGTGTATTATTGGATTATTATGGAGTTTATAAGGTGATCAAACAGCTGAGGTTGTTTTGCTTAATAATTTAAGCACTGAATATAAACTGCACTTCCTCTTATTCTGCAGCTACTGTAAAAAAGCTGTCAGAACTTTGTGATGTTCTAGATTGTAATTATATAAAACCAACATATTTACATTTTATTAATGCATTATAACAGTGTTTGTTGTTTAAGAACATATCGCCTGTGTACAATACACTCCTTAAATGGTAGTTGTTTTAGTCATCAGTTTTTCAGTTCAGTTCATTTATATGTGTTCAGGTTTTCAGTTTAGTATGAAGAAATAGTGTTTTTATTAGTATGTATTACTGTTGGCTGGATGGAAATTGTTAAAGTTTCCTACATAAATACTTGTTATTAACACCACAGAACAACGTCTGCTGGGTTTGAAGATATAAAACCTGTAGACGTAAAAGAACAGGAGTCATAAACCAGCACTGACAGAAAAACTTCAGCAGATAGTTATATTTAACTATTGAAGTTAAACAAAAAATAATCACACAAGGAAGGTGATAACTTGACTCACTTTATGTAATTCCTATTGGTCCTATTCTACAGAAAATATCTTTAATTTACTGACAGAGGCAGAAACCCTCAGTTTTACGCCACTGGGAGGCGCTTCTTTGTATCTGAAAGTCTTTGTGGCCACAGTGACTCATTTTCCTGTTTACTCTAGTAATAAAGAATCCAAGTGAATCCAAGAACAAGGAGGTGAGTTAATAAACCATGACTCAATAATTTCTTCAGTTGTTCACAATCTACTCTGAGATAATAAACTTAAATGTTAGAATTGTTCTGAGGTATTTCACTCCCTAAAAATGACGCTACAGTTTGACTCAGAAGTGTAAAGCTACTGCAGGAACCAGACTCTGGTCAGAAATTTCTCTAGTCTGTGTTAAGTTGCTGCCATCAGAAAACATGGCACCAATGCATCAAAAACAGAACCAAGAAACTGCTGCTCATCTTTTCACCTCTAAATGTTAAAATGCTTATTTAACGTTTTTATCTGTGTAATAATTTTCACTGCAAAACGTAAAAAAAAATAAAATAAAGAGAGAGAGAAACTCAAAACTTGTCTGGATAAGCCGCTTTTATGTCAACACAAAGTGGCAGAATAATCAGACCTATTCCAACACAAGAACTGGAGCTGAGAGAAGATCCTGTAATATCAACACTTTCTGCTCTTAATCTAGAAATTGGTCAGAATTTGACACATCTGTAGTTTTCACTTGAGGTTCCTCTTGAGGTTTGCAGCAAATTGTCTTACATTATGTGATGTATTTCATTGTTTTCATTGTTTAAATTATATAGAGGGCAAAGAGCAGTTTTAAAATCTCACATTTTACTTATTAGTTCAAAACACAAGTTTGTTGAAGCTGCTCCACAGTTGTTCTCTCTGTTTGACTCACTGAAAATAACAGGAAACAGACAATATCTCTGCTGATCATACAGAGAGTTGTGATAATATTCAATACATTCAGAATGTGGCTGAATATTTTACTTATTGTTACGTCCTTCAGGGTCGTTTGGTGGGGTAACATTAAAGGACACAAGGATGATGAAATAAAAATTTAATTTATTAAATTATACTAAAGAAATAAAACCTGAATAAGGAATACCTGAAATGAGAAACCAAAATAGATTAATGCAAAACCCATAGCTAACCAGAAATAAGTAAATGCAAAACAAACCTAACACAACACCTGCAGTGGACCCGTCTCCAGACCCCTACAAGGAAAAAGGGCAGAGACCCACTGCAGCTGTAACTTTATTTAAAAGAGTTTAACTGAGAAGGAGGAGCGACGTGATTCCAGTTAATGTTTGAAACGAAGCATTTTTGTTTGCTTTTTAAACATCAGGCATAAGACATTCTTTACTTCTCCGAGTTTCTCCCTCCTTGTCTCCCAGCTCGTGGTCAGTAAAACCCGGTTCAGGTCCAGCTCCACCGTCTAAACTTAAAACCATCTGAATGTAGGACTTGTGTGTGATTCCATAGTCAAACAGCTTCCTTGCGTCGTCATTCAGTCTGTTTCTCGCAAAGATCAGTCGCAGATCCTTTTTTGCACATTCTGCAAATATGCAGATTGAGAATCATAATTCAATAAATACAAACAGATCAAAAACATGTTTTTAAACTGCAGAACTAAATGTATGACTGACTTAAGCCTGTTCTCACATAAACCAAAACAAACTCCATAGGAGAGAATTCAAAACGATTTCCTTTTGCATTTTATTTGATTAAAATGGTTATTCCTAATTTTTTTTAACAATTATGTTTTACATAAAAAAGAGAAAGGTGAAGTAATTGATTGCTGGGCTGTTTTATCTCAGCAAGTTTACCTGGAAACCAAGACAACTTCTCAAATATCTTTTCTTTCAGCTGATCCACGGTTATTTCCTTCATCTCCTGTTCTGTGTCGCAGAGGTCAATCGTGGTTTTCTCTCCATCTATCCCACTGACCACAACTTGGTAGATCATTTTCTGATATCTATAGATCTCCAACAGTTAACTGAAGTTAGACCAAAAGAAAGAAAAACTTTTTGGCATTGATGTTTTGTTCTGCTTACACGTTTCAGCAACCTGAATGAGAAAACATAATTGAAAAAAAAAGTTTATAATATTTTCTTCATATGATAGCAAAAATAAATGGTGAAGAATACATACTTTACTAATACATGTTTTAAAGGATGTTAAACATTTCTGTAAGAGATGCGAAATATCACTGACCAGCAGATGTGGTTTGTCTTGACAATTTTTTTATATAAAATCATGATTACATTAAAGACTCTTAAACAAAAGACAAATAGCACAAAAACTGAAACAGGAGAGGAGAGGAAATCTATCAACCTACCCTCAGCTGTTACATTAAGTACAGTTAAGTGTGTTTCCAGGACATATTTAATTGACGCTCTCTAGTCTTACGTTGCTATTCGAGTGAAGTAAAATGTCTGAATACTTTCTCTTTCTGTTTTGGTTACGCCCAGGTAGATGCTGCATTCAAGACATGTTGAAAGTATCACTTTCAAAAGGTTAAATGTGGATTCCTTTCATATATTTCTATCAAACTTATAAAAGAAGATAGTTAACATGCTGTATAAGAAGTTATTCTTCGACTGTACTCAGTAGAAAAAAGATAGATAAACTTATTCTGGAAAAAAGAATCAATACAACCTTTTTTTACTTAGTTTGTTGGCAGAACATTATTCCATTTATTTTGTTATTGGTTAATAGTGTAAAATAACTGTGAGGTTTTCTCACCTCTTGCAAACAAACACAAATGAAGATCATTAAGGTCATATTTGGACTGGTCAATGTGATTTCAGATTCACAAACTCATCCATTTCTACTGATGTTTTTATTTCCTGCTACGTATAGAAAACATGATTGATCATGTCTTTGAAACTTCATTTTAAGGACTCTGTCACTTTAAGGCACATGTGTCAAACTTAAGGCCCGCGGGCCAGATGTGGCCCGCCATGTCATTTTATGTGGCCCGCGAGAGCTTAAGTTTTGAGTGTCTAAAAATAAATACCGAAAAATAAATTAAGAGCGTGCTTTGACCAAAAACTACATTTCCCACAATGCCTTTCTACGCCGTTACTACGGTAACCGCGGCAGTTTCCACATCCATGCCAACAAGTTGAGATGAGTTGAGATATAAATAATGATCCCAAAATGTCCAGAAAGAGAAAAGTTGATGCAGACGGAAGATTGTTTCAAGAAAGATGGGAAGGCGAATACTTGTTTGTGCTTCAAGGAGAAAGACCGGTATGTCTTTTGTGTTACGAGGCGGTGTCGGTTGTCAAAGAGTACAATCTGCGTCGACATTTTGACACCAAACACGGAGCTAAGTACGCTCAAGCTAGCCTTCAAGAAAAGCAACAAATTGCCCAAGAATTAAAAGGCAAACTGCGGTCGCAGCAGAGTTTGTTCACAAAATCCACAGCCAAAAACGAGGCCGCAGTGAAATCTAGCTTCATTGTGGCTAAAGAAATCGCCCACGCTTCCAAGTCTTTTTCAGAGGGAGCGTTTTTGAAGCAGTGAATGCTGAAGGTCTGTGAGCAGGTGTGTCCCGACCAGTTACAGACTTTTAAAAATGTCAGTTTATCAAGAAACACCATTGCGAACCGAGTGAAGGAACTAGCAGAAAATCTTACAACACAGCTGGCCGAGGAGACACGCAGCTATACAGCTTTTTCATTAGCTGTTGATGAAAGCACAGATAACACAGACACAGCGCAGTTATCAATTTTTATTAGAGGCGTAAAGTCGGACCTCTCTATCACTGAGGAGCTGTTGGATGTGGCTGCAATGCATGGGACCACAAAGGGACAGGACATTTTTGATGCGGTGGAGAAGTCCGTAAGTAAAAATGCATTGCAGTGGGAAAACTTGGTGGGCTTAACTACAGACGGTGCACCGGCAATGTGTGGAGGAATAGTGGGCTTGGTTGGACTAATGAAGAGGAAAATGCAAAAAAATGAACTGTCACACGCCTCTGATAACGTATCTTTGCGTTATCCATCAAGAAGCTTTATGTGGGAAGGTGCTGTGGATGGAGGACATTGTGACCACAGTCATGAAAACAGTGAACTTCATTCGGGCCTGAATCACCGTCAGTTCCAGCAGTTGTTGCTGGAGATGAGCTCGGAACATGGGGATGTGCGGTACCATACAGAAGTGCGGTGGCTGAGTAGGAGCAAAGTCCTCTAGCGATTTTTTGAGCTCAGGGAAGACATTGCTCTTTTTATGCAGAGTAAAGGAAAACTCATGTCTGAACTATCAGTTCCAAAGTGGCTGTGTGACTTTGCTGTGTTGTGTGACATAACCAACCATCTCGCCCAGCTGAATCAGAAGCTGCAGGGACGCAAACAAGTCATCACGCAGATGTCCGACACAATCACGGCTTTCCAGCGTAAATTGGACTTATGGATGTGGCAAGTGAAACAGCACAATTTTGTCTACTTTCCTGTTTGTCAGAGCATGTCAGCCTCGTTTCCCGAGACTTTTTCATGTGCTCAGTTAGCTACCAAACTGAGCTGGTTAAAGATTGAGTTTGATCGGCGCTTCTCTGACTTCAGAGCGCAACAGTCTGGCTTTGACATCTTTGCCAATCCTTTCACCACCGATGTCTGCACTGCACCCCAACACCTTCAGATGGAGCTAATTGAGCTTCAAAGCGACAGTGGCCTGAAAGCAAAATTCCAGGATGCTGCAATCCAGGACTTTTACCGTCTGATGCCCCCTGGTTTGATGCCACAGCTTCGACTTCATGCTGCCTGTGTTATGTCCATGTTTGGAAACACCAGCCTCTTTGTGTTGCTTTCCAATCTCTTGTTACCAAACATTAATCTTAGGTCCTCCTTTGGATATCCTGCAAACATACAGAACCAGAATAATTAATTACATACAAACACACCAAAAATGTATTCATAAACAGCAGAATGTTTCTAGTCTGAACAGGAGCATCTATAATGCTGTTGTTCTTATAGCATTATTTAATTTATTTATCTGTGATTTCTGTATATATATATATATATATATATATATATATATATATATATATATATATATATATATATATATATATATATATATATATATATATACGTATATATATATATATATATATTGATAGAAACTCCATCTGTAGCTGCTCCCCAGCACTCGAATGAATTGCGCGGTCTCGACGGGTGAATTTTCCAGGTTTGTTTATTTTCTTTGACTGGATCATCATGTTTCAGTCATCACAATCACCTCAGACATCATCACCGTGAAAACTAAACTGATACACAAATTAGAATAAAACATAAACTTACAATACACAAACAACAAAATAAAATAAAACGTACGCTGCCTTCACCGGGGAACACCTAAGTTTTGGTAGCTTCAAGCACCTTTGACAGTTCGTTTGTTCATATTATGATTGCCGGCTTTTATAGGCCTGCCCTCATCAGCTACGGCAGCCCGTGAGGTACACGGGCTGCAAATACAATTAAAATACAAATCAACAGTGGTAATCAAACAAACAAATATCGTTAAACAATCTGCAACATACTTAAATAATTTACAATGAATAATTACAAATTTGAATAATTTAGGAAACTTAATTAAAATGATTCACTATTCATTACACCATCTGTTACTTAATTATGCAACATTTTGTGTGTTTTTAAGTAAAGTCAGTAATTACAAAAAACAAAAACTATCAGACACCTTAAAATAAATTTCTCTAATCTATAAAAGTGAAAAACAGGAACTCCGCAGTAGACAGGAATGTGTGTTATTGGTAAAGTCAAATACATTTACTGACTGTTCAATAATAAAGCAGAATTAAATCCAACAGTCTTTAAAATTAAAGGTAATGTCACTGAAACAGTGAAGTTACTAGTTGCAATAATGGAAATTACTCTGTTGTTTAATTTGATTACATTTTGAGTTTTACAGTTTATCTACTTCACCAGATTTGATTCAATGACACAAAATGCAGACCTTTCAACAGACTTAAAGAAAATACTGGAAGAATTATATACCGGTAATTATATTTTGTTCTGACTGGATCTTTGTTCTTGTCATAAACCTAATCTTCACAGGAGAGAATTCAACAGGATCTGCTTTGCATTTTATCCTTAAATGTATATTTTGGTAAATGTCTGTTCCTCATTTTTTTAAAGGTTTTATTATTTTCCTTTAATATGGAGATAGGTGATTGTTGGGCTCTTTTATCTAAATTATCTCAGTGAGTTTTCCAGGAATACCAGGGAACCTCTTCATTATCTTGTCCTTCAACTCTCCCACAGTGATTCTCTGCATCTCCTTCTCATTGTCATAGAGGTCAATTGCGGTCTTGCATCCATCCAGTCCTGTGACCACAACCTTGTAGACCATCTCAGATGTTTCCAGATCTCCAGCAGCAGCTTCAGTCAGACAGAAAAACGAAACTCTTTTGTCTTACAATCCTTTACACCTTTCAACAACCTGAATTAGAAAACAGAGTTCTATCATTTTTACAGACATACATTTTTTTATTTACAAATAAGAACATAAAATATTTTATTTAGATCATAGCAGAGATCAAAAACAAGGTGAAGAATACATGTTTTATGGGATGTTAAACTTTTCTGTCAAATAGGCTTAATATCCCTGTCCAGCTGATTTAGTTTGACTGGTTACATTACAGCTTTAAAAAGACAAGCGGCACAAAAAACTAAAAGAAGAAAAGGAAATATATTAACCTACCCTGAACTGTTGCATTACGGACTGTGTCAAGATGTTCCAAGGATATTTACAGCTTATTTGACATTCTCTAATCTTACTTTGCTGTTTGAGTGTGAGACAAAATGTCTGAATAATTTCTCTCTCTGTTTTGGTTTCGCCCAGGTAGGTGCTGCGTTCATGATGTGTCGTGCTGTCAAAATGATAAAAGAAGATAATACACAGAGCTGTGTATGAAGTTAAAACAGGATCTCAGTTAAATGCAGAATTTGTAGCCGGTAGAAAAATATGAATACTGATGAAACTTTTGCAAAAGGAAGCAACACAACCTTTCTTTACTAGTTAATTTTTGATAGCAAACAGAGCATTCACTTTTGTTACAGTGTAAAATAACTGTGAGGTTTTCTCACCTCTAGGCAAACAAACACAAACGAAGGTTTTTAGGATGATATTTAAACTGGTTAATGTGATTTCAGATTCACAAAGACTCACTGTTCGCTTCTACTGATGTTTTTATTTCCTGTGGCATCTAGAAAACATGACTGATCATGTCTTTGAAGCTTCATTTTAAGGACTCTGTCACTTTAAGGTGTGTCAACCTGTTGGATCATGAACTTTGCACCAATAGTTTCATATGATAGTTTATTTGTTAACAGTTTTACTGTCACTCTGACTTTTTAGTCCCAGCATATCTTGCTGCTTTTCTCATTTCAGTGTTAGAGCAGAATCCCACTTTCATTGTCAATAATAAACGAAATGATTTCATCACTTTAGTCTAAGAGCACAGAGAAATGTCTCTAAATGTTTCCTTCATAACATATTAAAGTATAACCTGCATTATGTGGGTTATGACGGTTCAGGAGGGACGAGTTCTTCAGGTACCCAGTGGGTTTTGTCCTTCTCTATGTCAAACAACAACCTCAATCAAAAATATTTACTTGTTTTGGTCTGTCAAAGAAAATAGAGAACAATAACAATAACATATATTGAAATTTGAAGTTTTAACATGAAGCAATGTGGAAAATATATAGTATGAATACTTATGTAAGTCACTGTTCATCAGAGGAGATCTGGGAGGATCAATTAGCTCCATAAAAAGTCAACCAAACAGTATTAAGATGAAGTTAACTTTGGAATCAAAATCATTTTTATAAATTCATTGAATCCACATTATTTCTACAACCCATAATGTTTTGTGTGGATTATGGATGTGACTTTTGATCAATGAACCAGAACAACACAAAATACATTTAACTCTGCAGCAAATTAGTTTTGTAAATATGGTAAATAACATAAGCAATGTTTCAACATAGAAAAAAAAATATCTAGATACTTATTTGCTTTAATACATTCTCAAGATTAGACAACTTTATATTTAGAAAATACCCTAAACCTTTATTAGAGTCGAAGTGTTGAGTGTGAAGAGCACAGATTACTAGTTCAAGTTGTAGATAAACAGTAAAGTTATTTTCTTTGCTTTGTGATTATTCCTGTTTAATATCTTAACCAAGTTACATAAATCATCCGAAGTTAATATTTTCATCTCTGACTTATGACTCCTTTCTTTCACATCTCCAGGTTGTCTAACTTCAAACACAGCAGATCTTTTTCCACGGTGTTGATGGCTTGAGTTCATTTAAATTTTTCATTTACACTAAAGTGAAAACCAGAACACAAATAAATGGCAAGCAAAATGTTTATTTTAATGCAACTGACAGTTTGGGACTAACCAGAGTGTCAACAAATAGTTGATAATAATACAATTTACCCAACACAGAGAGAACTCATGAATGAACAGGGAGAAAATGCAAAGTCCATGCAGAGAGACCCAAAGCCGGGATTTGAACCCAAAACCTTCTTGTTGCAAGGTAACAAGCTACCATCTGTTCCACTGTGCTTTACATAATAAAAAAACAAAATTATAAAGTTATACAGACAACACTACACAGACAACTGAACAAACTTTACATTTTGATTCCCAAAATTATACACATCAAATATTTTGGTAAATCTTTCATTTATTATGGTTCAACAGCAACTTTAAATAGCTGGGTGTTTAGTATTAATTAAAAGAATTGAAAGGGTGTTTCAGCTGTTTTACAGTTTTCTGAAAGTTTGATCTATTTGGTTTGTCTAGATATACAGTCTATCTGGACAAACCCATAAAGGGTCACCAGGGAAACTGGACAAAACCATGTAGGGCCCATATTGTTGCCCACATTTATCCCATATGGGGCCCACCTATGATGACATTTTACACAAAAAATTCAGGAAAGATTATTGCTGCAGAGAGCAGCTTCTGTGAGTGAACCGATCTGTAATAGATGTTTTTAAATTCATGTTGATCAATTTAAAGTCCTTAAAACTGAAACCTACATGAACTTATTTCCAACCAAAGCTCAGCTGCTCAGCTCAGCAGGAGGTTTATTGATCTCTGACTGGCAGAAAGCAGCAGCAGACAGGACTGACTAATAAAGATTAACTCAATGCAAAAAACAGAGTTTGATTTACTAACTTCAGTAATCTTATTCCACACCAAAAGAAAATCCATCAGTCAATCCAACACTTTCAGTTTTCAGTTTATTCTCATTTTCCCACCACAAGTTTCTGCTTTACTTTAACATCTTGAGTAAAAGTGGATTTCAGGAATAATGACATGACTTTACACACAAACATATTAATCAGACTAATTATTCAATTGACTTAATTATTATTCCATAATAATTATTGAGCCTAAATAGAGCAAACATTAATTTATAAATTTTTTGTTTTACTTCTTTAATTAAAATGTTTTTCATAATCTTCTCCTTCACTTACTGCAGATTGACAAATTATCTTACAATTTGTGAAAATCTTCACAAGCCGATTTCAAAAAATCTTCATATTTAAATTATTTAGTGGATAAAGAGCAGTTTTTAAATCACATTTAGCCATTTAAAACAAAATACAAGATTGTTATTAAAAACATGCATTTTCTCTAGATGACTGAAAAAAACAAGAAACAATATATCAATGTATGAAATTATTTATTTTGGATTCACAGAAAATTTATTTTCAGTTTTAGACATCGGTATAGGTAGATATTCTCTACTTCTTCGAGTTTCACCCTCCTTGTCGCCCAGACCATCATCTGTGTGAGGGTGGGGAGGTCGAGGGCCTCCTCCACCAGATACTCTAAGAACTATCTGTATGGCAGACATGTGTTGGACTCCATATTCAGACAGCAGTGATGTGTCTCCTTCCAGAATCTTGTCTACACAGATCAAGCGTAGGTTCTCTTCTCCTGTAAACAAACACACCCAGAATCATAGTTAATATCACAGAAACAAACCAAACAATCATTTTCTGAAACAGCAGAACTATTCTAGTATCAGAGCTGTGATGCTGCTGCCTTCGTACATTTATTGTTTCTTCGTTTGTGACTGTTTATTTTTAAAGGAGCTCCTTATGTAGTTTTATTACGCAACATTTTTGACTGTAGTTCAAGTTAAATAAAATCTTTGTTCCTGAAACGATCATAAAACCTTGACGTGCATTTCTATAATAGTTGTCTGCTGCAGAGCAGGAACTCTGCCGCAGACAGGAAGTTATATTTTAATAAAGTCAACAACATTTACTGATTGTCCACCATCTATAAAGAAGCAGAAAATCTAACAAGGATTTAATTTAAACTTAAGGTCACTGTAACAATACAGATAGAACAATTAAAATTAGATTTTCTCATTGATTTTTTTCTTTTCAATTTATCTACTTTACCACTACTTTACTTTACTTTACTTGTATATCTACACAATACAAGAAGTTCAACAATCTAAAGAAAAAAACTGAAGAATATTATAAATTTGCTCTTCTGACTTGAATTTTGCTCTCTTATTATTTTTGATAAAAAGTCTCTTCCTCAGTTTTTAATGTATATTATTTACTTCAGAATAATTGGAGAGTTTAATCTAAATGTTCTAAGTGAGTTTACCTGCTGTCTGAGGGAGCTTCTCAGCTATCTTTTCCTTCAGCTGACCCACGGTGAGTCTCTGCATCTCCTCCTCAGTGTTGCAGAGGTCAATGTAAAGCTTCTCCCCTCTGAGCCCAAGAACAATAACCTGGTAGAGTTTCCCCATTCTCTGATGTTGCAGATCTCCAGCAGCAGCTGAAGTTAGACAGACAGCAAATTCTCTCCTCTATATTGTTGTTCTTTTGTTTTTGTTTTGATAATCCTTCACACCTTTCAGCAACCTGAACGAGAAAACATAATTGTATCACATTTATACTTATTAAATTGATATTTAAAAATAACCTCTTTTGTCCAGAATACAGCAAAGGTCAAAATTAAAAGTTGAAGAATACATACTTCCTTATAAATACAAGTTTTCTGGGATGCTAAACTTTTCTGTAACAGACGCTAAACGTCCCTGACTACCTGAACTGGTTTGACTGGTTACATAAAAGACTTTGAAAGAAAAGGAAAACAACACAAAACTCACAAAAAAAAATAAAACATCAATAATATTTTAATGCTTCTGGTGATTTGTCCAAAAGAAAAGGAGAAACATGAACTTACCCTCAGCTGAGATTCAACACTTAAAACTAGTTAATAAAGACTTTCTCAGTTTATTTGTCGCTCTCTAATCTTACTGCTGGTTGAGTGACATAAAATGTCTGAATAGTTTCTCTTGCTGTTTTAGTTACGCCCTGCCAGATGCTGCATTCATGATGTGTTGAAAATATGGCTTTCAAATGATTAAATATGGATTGTTGGCAAGTTTTATATTCAAAGCTAGTAAAAACAGATAAACCTATTCAAGTAAAAGGAAGCGATGCAAACTTTTTCTGATAGTTCATGTTTGTTGGCATAACATAAATACATTTATTTCGCTCCTGGTCAATAATGTGAATTAACTGGTAGGTTTCTTCATCTGCAGGGAAACAAAGATCAATATCATCATAGTTGAACTGGTTAATGTGATTATAGAGTCACAAAGTCTCTGTTCGTTTCTACTAACATGATTTTATTTCTGTGGCGTCTAGAAAACAGTAAAACTTTCTAACATGATTGAACACGTCTTTGTACTCTTGGAATCTGCCACTTTAAGGTGTGTCAATGTTGGATCATAAACTTTGCACCAATAATTTAATGACAGTTTAAGGCTTGTTTTACTGTCACTCTGACTTATTAGTCCCAGAATATTTAGCTGCTATTGATCAATTATGAAAAAAATCATTTTCTGCACGTTGGTTTTCAAAAACAAAGTGTCAATGAGTAGAAAAGAGTTTAAATGTTTAAACATGCAATATATGGGATTATGGTGGATCAGGAGAGAGGAGTTTGTCCCGTAACCAGTGGGTTGTGTCACACAATGCATTGAAATGTGTAGTTGCAACATGAAGCAATGTGGAATTGCATAAAATATGAATGCTTATATAATTGCCTTCTGAAGGAACTATTGAAGAAAGTAACATTGAAGACCTGGAGATCATTTTGGAAGCAAAATCATTTTTATAAATTGATTGAATCCACCTTCTTTTACAACCAGTAACACTTCGTGTGATTTATGGGTGTGACTAGGCCTGTTGTTGTGAACAATAAATCAATTAATCGCATGATAGATGAAAATTATCAACCTCATTTTAATTTATTGTCTTTTTTGCTTCTTCTTGTCTTTTTCTCTTTCTATTGATGACACGGATGAAAAAAGGCTCAAGTCTGGTTCTCTCCACTGATCCTCACTTCCTCATTTCCTCAGCATAAGGGAGCAGTGAACCATTGCATCAGCTAGTTGAATGTAGCCATCTTTTCCATCTAAATCTAATGATTATTGACATAGTATACAGACTTCATAATTTGTTGTCCTTTGATTGAAAGCAGTTCTTATTTCCACTTTGGTTTTATTTTGCATTTAGTTTTTATTCAAGTGCATTTTTTGTTAACAGAGACTGAGAGACCATTTTATTTTTGTATTTGGTTGTTTTGTTTATTTTGTTAGATGTTCTTTTGAAGATAAAGTGTATTTATTTTTGGCAGGATGTTCTTGTATTATTATGTCTTTACCATTACATCAGTGTAAAAAAGTTTTCAAACAATATTATCATTTATCAAAATATTTTTTGAGACAATTAATTGCTTAGCAAAATTTGTTATTGTGATAGATTTTGATGTGACTTTTGATCGATGAACCAGAACAGCTCTTATATTAAATAAAATTAACTCTGCAGCAATGTGGTTTTATAGATGTGTTATACAACATAAGTAATGCTTCACCATAGAAAAATATAAAATATATACCATCGTATGCTAATATAAAGTCACATACACAGGCAACTTTAAAGTTTAGAAAAGACATTAAACTTTTACTAAACTCAAAGAGTTGAGTGTGTAGAGCTCAGATACTATTTCTAAGCATTACAGCTTCAGCATCATCAGACTAAACTCAGAGAAAAATTAAACCTTGACCTGAAAAAAGACGGTAAATAAATCAGTAAGAAGCAAAGACTATTTTTAAAAACATGTATATTTCTATAGTTGTTCTTTTATGTTCAATATTTACATAAAACAACACTACATTGTTAAAAGTATATGCTTGTTGTCTTCACATGCATATAAACTTGAGTCTAATTGTTGATCTATGGTAAATA
The DNA here is from genome assembly GCA_033032245.1 of Poecilia picta. Classification (NCBI taxonomy): domain Eukaryota; kingdom Metazoa; phylum Chordata; class Actinopteri; order Cyprinodontiformes; family Poeciliidae; genus Poecilia; species Poecilia picta. The sequence goes on along the minus strand of JAVYJU010000030.1, from coordinate 7,245 downwards.
TAATGTCAGCCCATCCTTTACAGCAGTGGTTCCCAACCCCCGGTCCGCGGACCGGTACCGGTTCGTGGACCAATTGGTACCGGTCCGCGGCGCAAGAAATAATTAAATAGTTCCGTTTTACGTATTATTTGAGTATGGAGCATCTTTTATTTTGAAAATCCTGTAACCGGATTCTCTTGGTTACTTGTGCACCAACATTGACCCACAAGCAGCAAAGCGGGAAAAGAGACACATCGCGGCCCGGTAGGTGAGTCCTAGTTACAATCCGCTCTGCGTAACGGCTTATGTCCTTCACTTACACTTTATTCTAATAACACTGAGATAATTAGGTAATTAATGGTAAGGACATTTCATCAGTGGAACTGGATTGTAAACACCTGTTACCATGACAGTGACTGCAATACCTGACGTTGATTAGTTATTCAATCCCTTTAGCCATAATGTAAATTTTTTAAGTTTCAGTCGACAAAATAATCAAATAATGTCAGAATAAAAACACTGTAAGACATGTTGAATTTTACGCTGTTTTCTTTTTTTGTGTGAAAATTGAGTTACATTCAGCATAAATAGATTAAAAGGTTTCACTTGTGAAAACAGTTTTCAGTAATCAAGAAAAATCTACATACAGACAAAACAGCGTCATAATTGTCAGAAAGGTGTGAAACAAATATATGTTCATAGCACCATATGCATCATCATTTTACACACCCCACAGTTTGGGAACCTCTGATCTAAGATATATCCATGAGACAGTGGCACTATATTGCTTTGATAAATGTTTTCTAGTGCTTGGGTGATAATTATCTGCTGGCTGAACAGGCTGTGGTATTAAGGGGTGTTGAATATCACTGCTGCTATGCTAACATGCAATGATAAGTTCTTATGTACTATATTATGTGATTGTGGTTCTCTGGAACGTAAACCATGATCTACCTTTGCTTTCTTGGTATTATTTTGTTTAAGTATTTTTGCTGCTTTCCTTTAGAAATCATTGAAGCATCAGTTGATCTGGATTCTTGTTAGTCCTACAGCGCAAAAACAGGTTTGTCTAAGATAAACAGCAACCTTTAGAAGAGCTCTGCCTCTCTTGTTCTCCAGAAAAATTTAATGGTTGTTCCATATCAAAAAAAATATCTTTGCTACTGCGTCTTTTATTATCTTTTTTGTCCTCAATCAAATCTAAGCAATCCGCTAGCTGCCGGAGAGCACAAGAAATGTCTCGTGGAGAAAAAGACATTTCCACTTCGACCATCGACATGTGCTGTATTCCATGATCTGACAGAAAGGAATCTTCCTCCAGCTTTTGTTCTTTAAAGTGCACTTCATCGACTGATCCAGCATAACGACCTGCAGAGAAGGATAAAGAGTAAACTGTGTCAAATATGTCAGCATTACATATAAAAACAGGATGGTGTAATATAGAGAAGAGAAAACATAAACCTGTTTGTTTTTATGTCCTGATTTTCATAATTAAACTTTTTCACTATATCCTAAAATTTTTCAGTGCATTATATATCAAGCTATAAAGCTAATTTCATCACTTTTGATTTCATATTATGCTTTTAAATCAATCATTTTCTATGCGCAAAAAACAAATGATGAAACAGGTATAATGTCTTCTTTAGCAGTAATACTTTGTTGTGTTGGAGTGGAAAAAGCTTTTAAAAAGTTGTGACACAAGATTTTTGCAAATTTGAAAACAGGGCAGAGAAGAAGTAAATACTAACCGACATGCACCTTTAGATCTTTACTTTAATTAGGGAATCTAGCTTTTTGGAGAGTCATTAAAGGGAGAATATTGTGCAAAATCGTTTTATTTTAGCTTTACATCATGTTATAAATCATGTTATAATATTACTTTCTCATCAGAAACATGACTGGAGTGTTGCTTTGATTATTTAAAGTTTGAAATTCCTCTAATCTCTGGTAGCCTTGCTCTTCCAAGGCACTGCAGTGTCAAGGAGTAAGTTATGACGATGACGTGAAGACAAGTTTTTTTTATTTAAGTTATTTTGATATATACAGCATTTTCATTGCAGGTATATAAAATGACAGTGGATCACACTCAATTTTGTGTTTCGTGTTTATTTTGTACTTATAGAATTGAATATTTTGTCTTGTTTTATAAAGATCCTTGAGATAATATTAGATGTGAATTAGCAGAATAAAAAACTGAATGAAATTTGATGTTTCATATGAACTATTAATTATGTAATTAAATATGTGCAAAAGCCATTAAGGAATCATTTCTTTTTCAATTAAAGACTACTTTTACTTTGAGCTTCGTGAAGTAATGACATGGATACATCTATGTTCAGATATCAAACTGTCTTTAAACTGTCTCTGAACTCTTAAGTAGCTCAGCATGGCTGTCCTCAGGTTCAGGTGGACGTTACCTGGGTTTGGTTTAAACTGCTGTAACAGCTTGTTGTTGATCCTCTCCTTAAGCTCCTTCACAGTCATGTTCCCCAGCTGCTCCTCAGTGTCACACAGGTCGACAAACAACTCCTCTCCTTTATCAAGTGTGTAATTTTTATTAGAACTGACAACAACAATTCCAACAGCGGCCATCTTCACTTCTGTTTGTCGTTGAACAGAAATGTGTGTCTCTTCCACTTCCTTGTCTTCCTCTGAGCATAAGTGACGTATTATTTACCAATGAGTCACTTCTTTTTAGCGAACAAGAAGGGATGGGCTTAAGCTCTGCTGAAAATCCATGTGAGTTAGACTTTACTTTGATGAAAGTACCTTGAAGTCAATCACAAGCAAAAGCACAGTTTCTCTTTACCAATTATGTGAAATAAAGAAAGAGTACAAAGACAGCTGGGTTTAAATATTTTAGAATTTTAAATTAGGCTAAAGTAAAAGTGGCAATGAAAGTCACAAGATTTGTCTCTTTTAAGGGAACTCCGCTAAAAAAGCTCCTTTTAGATATAGGATCGAAAAGTAGAAGTTCACAAATTCATTGATTCATCTTTAAGAATACCACAGCATTTTTATGATCGTACTTATTTTCCCCTTCTGGGCTTTTGAAAATCTACAGGTAGATATGATCAGTGCTAAACTGTTCCATGATGTGGAGAAATGAACTAAGTAAATAAACATAAAATATCAAAAGAAGAAAACAAAACAAAATAAAGTCTAAACACTTGCTGATCATAACAGTTAGTGGTCTCTTTTCTATATTTTTGTGCTATAGTTTATTAATTTCTTTGATTGTCAATATTTTTTCAACATCTTTTTTAATTAAACATTGTGTTTTTCATAGTTTATGTCTTCCACATGCATGTTCTGGGTTCTCTCAGTTATTCCACTGGGTGACACTCTTACTCCTAATGTTGAGTTACAGTAAAAAACATAAATCCAGAAAGTTCTGCTGGATAAATTACAAAAGTAGATATTGTTGGTCCAAACATTAAGGACGCTGCACTAATAGTGTTTAGTAATTGCACATATGTATTTCTATAACAGGAAAACCATTGCTATTTTTTTGTAAGTTTTCTTTCTTTTAGTCTTTAGAGATGCTGTTGCATTTTAGCCAGAGCGCGTTGCATAAACGCATAGAGGGAATAATCTCAATACTATGTCGATTCCTAGTTTTGACAGGAATCTAGGAAGCTTTTCAAATGAATGTTTGAAACACGCTTCATCTTTTGGAGGACAGTTTTTCCGACACCTCGTGAATGCATCATCAAGTTTAACCAGGAAACAGAAACTATTTCGACATAATTTATCTCAGTGGAACAGCAAAGTTTAGGGATTATCAGAGAAACTGGAAACGTCCCAGCGATACTTATAGGTGTTGAATCTAACAGCTCAGGAAAGTTAATTACGTATTTTTGCTATTGTAGAAATCTTTGCTTTCTGGAATCGCTCTGTGACGGACTGAGTGATAGAAATGTTTAAATCCCGGTTGTCATGGTAACTACAAATTGCACAAATACCAGAAATACTGAAATATCTTTTTGTTTGTTTTTATTTTTTGTGACTTTCTTGTTGCTTTAGCCCAGCTCTACTTAACATGGGTAATATAGTGCTACAGTAGAAACTGTGTTATAAAGAAGCTGCCATATAACCAGTGAAACCAGTCCAGCTGGTCAGCGATGTTATAAATTCCCACACATGTAAGGACGTATTTTTCCACACATTCGTTTGTGATCTCCACTAAATTTTGAAATAAATGTTTTTAACGTCTTATTTTTAATCAAGAATTTTATGTGTGTAAAACTGATATAAATGTTTATTCATTCAGGTTGCTGAAAGGTTAAAGATTATTTAGAAGAAAAAGAAAAAAAAACGCCAATAACGGGGACAGTATTTACTTTCTGTCTGACATCTGCTGCCGGAGATTGAAAGCATCAGAGAATGGTCTACCGGATTGTGGTCAAGGATGAGAAGGGGAAAGATTGGATGATGGATCTCGGCAACACAGAGCTGGAGATGCAGAGAATAACTTTGGGTCAGCTGAAGAAAAGGATATTGAAGGTCTGTGGAATCCCAGGTAAACTCACTGATATGAGACAAATAAGCCCAACGACCATTTACCATCTCTATACTAAATAAAACAGTGTTAAAACATGGGGAGGAGATATTTAACCAAAAACACACACATACGAATAAAATGCAAAGCAAACTCGGTGTTTCAGGTGTTCTGCAGTTTTCTGGAAGTTTGTTCCAGATTAGTGGATGACAAAAACTGAATGCTGCTTCTTGATGTTTAGCTCTGGTTCTGGGGATGCAAAGCAGACGAATGTTGAGACATTGTAAATGTGTGTGTGTGTGTGTGTGTGTGTATGTGTGTGTGTGTGTGTGTATGTGTGTGTGTGTGTGTGTGTATGTGTGTGTCTTTAAGAGTCAGTTAAGTCTTTTTTTTAATGAATTTTATCTAAAAAAAGAATCTGCCTACATGCGCCTTAAACGTTGACCTCGTTGTGCCAAACCCTCCTTCATTATACAGATGCACATCTTATTGTACTTAAATCTATTAAGTTTGGAGTTACAAAATATTGATGATGATGTGATCAAAATACTTACTTGACTATTGTGCATTTTGTGTATAATAGTTCTGTTGTTTTAAAATGTTCATGTTGGTGTGCTTGCATGATATAACTTTGATTCTAAGTGTGTGTTTGTTGTGTGTGCAGAAGACCAGCAGCGATTAATCTTTGAAGGCAGAGAGCTGATAGGCAACGAGGAACGGCTGTTTGAATATGGGATCAGGCACATGTCCTGCATATATGTGACTTTAAGACTACGTGGTGGAGGGCTGCCTCCTCTGCATGACAGAGGACTGGGTGATAAGGAGGGTGAAACACGAAGAAGTAAAAAATGTGTGATGCCTGATGTTTGAATGTCCAAATACATTTTTGTAGTTCCAAGTTGGATCTTTTCACTCATCAAAATGCCTGTATTAACTGGAACCACATCCCTCCACATCTTCATTTTGACGTGTAAAATATTTCGCACTTCCTGTTACTTACTATACTTACTTTATCAAAACTGTTAATATATGGTCAAATGTAGAAGTACGCATTTGCACATGTCACAGTATTAATATGTTCATGCCAGAACAAAGAAAGAATCTGCAGCTATGATACCAGGTTCTGACTGTATACAAAATTTTTGTTTACATCTCAACACAAAGAAAACTGGATGTTTTTACCCATAAGCCAACAGAAGAGAAGGAACCAAGTATTATTGTTAATGGAGAGATACTTGAAGTGGTAAAAAATGTAAATATTATGGGTTTGGTCTTAAAAAGTTGCCTATGTGCCACCAGCTGTTGATATTATTGTGCCTGAGCTTCATGATATTCGGGTCCGGAGTTAAAAGGATATCCTTTAGATCACTCTAATCTCAACACTTTGACTCTATTCTTAATCAAGAATGTGATCAGAATTTGAAACATTTTCACTTGAGTTTCCTCTTGAGGTTCATTACAAATGATCTTATACCGTGTTTAAGAAAATCTTCATTGTTTAAATTGTATAGAGAACAAAGATCACTTTTAAAATTCCACATTTAGTTTATTAATACAAAACAAAAGCTTGTTAAAGTTGCTCCACAATTGTTTTAATTGTTTGACTCACTAAAAATAACCAGAAACAAATAATATTTCTGTTGATTTTATAGACAGCTTTGATATAATACCGTACATATACAGAATGTGTCAGGAAGTGAGAAATATTTTTCTTACTTAAAAAAGTTTAAATGACAATGAGTAGGGATGTGATTCCAGTTAATGCTTGAAATATTTCAATATGTGGAATGAAGCATTTTGGACACCTAAAAATGTATTTTGAGTTTTAAAGATCAAGCCTAAGTTGTCCATTACTTCTTCTAGTTTCACCCTCCTTATCTCCCATCCCATCACCTGTACGATCCGGTTCAGGGCCTCCTCCACCTTCAAGGGATATAACCATGTGTATGGTGGACTTGTGAATGATTCCATAGTCAACCAGCCTCTTTGTGTCGTCATCCAATCCCTTGTCCTCAAAGATTAAGTTAATGTCCTCTTTCATACGCTCTGCAAACATACCGAACCAGAATCATAATTTATTACATACAAACACACCAAATATAAATTTATAAACAGCAGAATGTTTCTAGTCTGAACAGGAGTATCTATAATGGTCCATAATGCTGTTGTTCTTATAGCATTATTTAATTGATTTATCTGTGATTTCTGTATATATATATATTGAAAGAAACTCCATCTGTTACTTAATTATGCAACATTTTGTGTCTTTTTAAGTAAAGTCAGTAATTAAAATAAACCAAAAACTATCAGACACCTTAAAATAAATTTCTCTAATCTATAAAAGTGAAGAACAGGAACTCTGCAGTAGACAGGAATGTATGTTATTGGTAAAGCCAACAACATTTACTGACTGTTCAATAATGAAGCAGAATTAAATCCAACACTCTTTAAAATTGAAGGTAATGTCACTGAAACAGTGAAGTCACTAGTTAGAACAATGAAAATTACTCTGTTGTTGGATTTGATTACATTTTGAGTTTTACAGTTTATCTACTTCACTAGATTTGATTCAATGACACACAATGCAGACCTTTCAACAAACTTAAAGAAAATACTGGAAGAATTATATAATTATATTTTGTTCTGACTGGATCTTTGTTCTTGTCATAAACCTAAACTCCACAGGAGAGAATTCAACAGGATCTGCTTTACATTTTATCCTTAAATGTATATTTTGGTAAATGTTTGTTCCTCATTTTTTAAAG